>PVIY010014919.1:0-55229 GCA_004026745.1 Myrmecophaga tridactyla
TCACTGTCCTCACAGCACAGCTTCGATTCCCTAAAGGGACCCCCTCTGTCCTGCTGACATGGCCTTGTCCTTTCTCACTCATGCGGTTCATAGGTCACTTCCCTTCTCACTAAGCTCTAGCACTACCTGTCTTTCAATTCTCCTAAAGTACCAGGCTCTTCTCTGCCAAAGACTGTGCACATGCCTTTTTGTCCATCTGGAATGTCCTTACCCCCTTAAGGATTCATGCAGCCCCTATGCATCCCTTGAATCCAGTGACCCTGACTTACCAGACCAATTAATATCCAATCTCACCTGTGGCCTAGAAACCCTTACTTCCTCCGTGATAGCAGGGACTCACCATAGGTTCCCCCGGTACCCATCACAGTAGCTGAGCAATTATCACACTCAGCCATGATTGTTGGATAAATTAATGACTACATAAATTAATTAATGAATGCCTTTCCAAACCAACAAGATGTATCTTTGCCTACATTTATGATTCAGAAGAGAGAGAACTAGCTGAATAAAATTCAGATTTCAAGTGACATTACATATTTTTCAATTACTATTGTTGATCTAAATACATTATTGCTGTACATATATAGAAAGGCTATTAATTCTATATATTTGTCTGAAACTCAAATTTTCATAAGATCTTTTGCTGTTTCAATTTTTTGGTTGTGACTCATTTTTATGTGAATAAGCGGGACATCCACAATCTACCGCAGTTTGTCTCCTTGTTTTAGATATTTATACTTTTATTTGATTTCTCTCTAACAATATTGGTTACACAATAGTGGCACATTTTTCTTGTCTCCCAACTTTCATGGGCATTCCTCCAGCCAATCTGGTTGATGGTAAGTATTGGTTTGGGAAAGATATCATTCTTCAAGTTAAGTATATTTCCATTTCTAAATTACTTTTGATAAATTAAGATTTGATATTTAAATTTATCGAATGTTTTTTAAGGCATGTTTCAAAATTATCTTTTTTTTGCTTGCTTGTTTTGTTTTATCTATGGACTTGATGAACACATTAATAGATTTCCTAACCTTAAACCATCCTAACATTTTTGGAATAAATTTTTGTGGTAGATTGAACTGTGTACCCCAGTTTGGGGAGGTTCCTAGTCTGTGTTCTGGTGGGCATGGGCCCATTGTCAATAATGTCTCTCCAAAATGTTTCCTCAGTTATAGTGTGGAACAAGTGAATCAGGGTGGGCTTTCATCTGGATTACTGGAGTCTTTCATAAGGAGAGTGAAATCAGATGGAGAGAGAAGCCTTGGGGAGCCTCCAGAGGAAAGATGTTAACAGAACCCAGAGGAGGAAGGAGAAGACACCAGCCATATGCATTACCATGTGACAGAATAGCCAGGAATCCCAAACAGGAAACAAGCCTTGGTAGCCTCTGAGATTGTAGGCCAATAAATTCCTTTAAGCCAATCCATTGCATGGCATTTGTTTTAGAAGGTAGGAAATCAAAACAAGCTTTCTGACAAATACATGTTTTAATGCAGCTAGGAAGTCATGCTTATGGCCCCTACACAAGGATCACATGCAAATTTATAAAGTGTTACATATTTTCATACATAATGTTCAACAGGACTGATTGTAAAGACCCAGAAATAGACAGCATAATGCTATTTGATGACAACACAATATTGTCAGTACACTGAACAAAGCTGAATGAGAGTTTAGTTGAGGGAGGAGGGCTGGGAACATGAATGACAACAGAAGGAACAATAGAGAATAAAGACTCTGATGGTATAACTTAGTGACACCGAGAGTGGACATTTAATTATCATTAATGTACAAACATAAGAATGTTTTCACATGAGGGAGAATAAATAAATATCAGCATTGCAAATGTTGAAACTGGAATGGTATTTTAGTTTGTTAATGCTGCAGGAAATGCAATATACTAGAAATGGGTTGGCTTTTATAAAGGGAATTTATTAAGTTATAAGTTTACAGTTCTAAGGCCATAAAAATATACAAACTAAAGCATTCAGGGAAAGATACCTTGTCTCAGGAAAGACTGATGTCTGTCACACAGGAAGGCACATTGCTCATGTCTACAGGTCCTTATTCCCAGTTCCACTGCTTTCAGCATCTGATTCCAGTGGTTTCCTCTCTAAATATCTGTGGGCCTTCACTTGGCTCCTCCTAGGAAAAACTCTGGGTTCTAGCTTGCTTAACATCACAAGGGAAGATACATGGAGATGTCTGCTGGACTCTGCATCTCCAAATATCTAGGTCTAGACACTGCAAGCATCTCCAAAGTCTACATCTCTGTCAACTCTGAAGCAACTGCATTTTCTCCAAAACATTTCCCCTTTTAAAGGACTCCAGTAAATTAATCAAGGCCCACCTTGGATGGGCAGAGTCACACCTCCATCTAATCAAAAGGCCACACCCAATCTTTGAGTGGTTCAATCTCTGTGGAAACAATCAAATCAAAAGTTTCCATCCTACAATATTGAATCAGGATTAAAAGACAAGGCTTTTCTGGGGTAGACAACACTTTCAAATCAGCACAGGTGGTACATGGGAAAAAATACAATCAATGCCTACTAGGGTCTATAGTTAACAGTAATATTGTAATATGCTTCCATTAAATGTAACAAAGGCAATAAGCCAAGGCTAAATGTCAATAAGTGGGGGGTATGGTGGAGGGGTATGGGATTTTTTGAGGAAGAAATGGAAATGCTGTCATGAAGATTATGGTGGTGAAGGCAAGTCTATGTGATTGCACCGGAAACCACTGATTTTTTATGTAGGTAAAATACTTAGGTATGATGGGCGAATAAATCTTTAGAAATGAACAGAGAGATACAAGTTCTTGAGAAAATATGGAGAGAGAGCTGTACTTATTCACCATTGAAAGGGAAGTATAATGGTGCAGCCAGCCCTTCTGGAGGCAGGGTGGCTCCACAGGAGGCTGGGGGTGGGGTTGCCGTATGATCCTGCAACCCTGTAGTTAGGTGTATACTTGGAGGAACTGAGAGCAGGGACACAAATGGACATTTGTACACTGCTGTTTATGGTGGCGATGTCAGCAAATGGCACTGCATTGACTGAAGACTGTGGTGTATACATACAATGGACTATTGAGCAGTTGCAAGAAAGAATGAAGTCATGAGGCATGCAACTAGGTGAATGAAACTTGAGGACAGTAAATTGAGCGAACTAAGCCAGAAATGAAAAGACAAATATTATAATCCCTCACTAATATAGACTATCATGGGCAAACTCTGAGAACTGAATTTGAGAGCACAGGTTTCCAGGTAAAGGCCTATTGTAAAGGTTCCTAGATTGTAAGCTCTTACAGCAGTCCCATCTATTCCAGAGTTGTAACTGATATTTCTAAATTCTAAGATGCTGAGCTCTTTATGCATAACTTGTGTGACACCTGAGACACAGAGCTAGAGTTCTGTAGCTATGGAAGTCAAAATCACCCCATACACCAACTGCTAGAAACACTGAAAAAGTGATTAGACTTCAATTAGAGCTATGAAGCTGGTCTGGGTAGGACTAAGGTAAATCAGACTAAAGGGTAAAGGATGATATGGACCATATTTTAAAACTTCAACTTCTATGTGAGACCAAAGGAAGGGATGTTTACTTGGGACAAAATTTACATTTTCAGTAGCATACCATCTAAGTTAATTTGTATGGTCAGCTTATTGAACACCATAATTACATGGAACCACGAATAGGGAGTGAGATCTTGGTGGTTTGTACTGGTTGGTGCGATGCCCCAATATATACCTGAGTGAGCTGGGCAGAAGATTAAAAAGTATTTGCAAAATCCCCTTGAAGGACTGGGGGAAAAGGTGGAAATATTCAGCTTCCCCACATCGGGAAGACCTGGTATTCTCACAAGCATTGGGGACTGTCAATTTGATGGAAAAGGCTGTCGATTTGGGGGATTGCTCTTATGAAACTTAATTCTGCAAAGGAAAAGCTAAGCCTACTGATGATTATGCTTAAGAGTGACCCAGAGAACCTCCTCTGTTGCTCAGATGTGGCCTCTCTTTCTCTAAGTCAACTCGGCAGATGAACTCACTGCCCTCTGCCCTATATGGGATTTGACTCCCAGGGGTGTAAATCTCCCTGGCAAAATAGGACCAGACTCCTGAGGATGAGAATGACTCTGGCATTACAGCGATGAGAAAGCCCCTCTTGACCAAACAGAGGAAAAAAATGAAAAAAATAAAGTTTCAGTGTCTGAGAGATTTTAAATAGAGTTGAGAGGACTTTCTGAGGTTATTCTTATGCAGTCTATAGATATCTCTTTTCAGCTTTTGGGGTACTGTAGTAGCTAGAGGGAAATACCTGAAACCATTTAACTGAATCCAGTGGTCTTGATATTTGAAGATGACTGAATAACTATACAGCTTTTATGGTGTGAACATGTGAGTGTGAAAACTTTGTGATTGACACTCCCTTCATCCAGTTTATGGACAGACGAGTAAAAAAAAAAAAAAAATAGCAGACTGTTCTAGTTTCCTAGCTGCCATATTGCGATATACCATAACTAGAAAGGCTTTTAAAGAGGGGAATTTAATAAATTGCTAGTTTACAGTTCTAAAGCCAATAAATTGTCCCAATTAAAGCAAGTCTATAAAAATGTCCAAATTAAGGCACCAATAAGAGGTTACCCTCAGACAAGAAAGGCCAATGAAATTCAGGGATTCTCAACTGGAAAGGTACATGGTGAACATGGAGACACGTGCTAGCTTCGTCTCCAGGCCTCTTGTCTCATGAGGCTCCCTCAGGGGCGTTCTCCTTCTTCTTCTCCAAAGATCGCTGGCTGGTGGACTCTGTGGGTTCTCGCATCTTCCTGAAGCTATCTCCAAAATGCTTCCTCTTTTAAGACATTCGAGTAAACTAATCAAGACCCACGTGGAGTCACATTCTCCCTCTTCAGAAGTTAATACCCACAGTTGGGCAAGGCACATCTCCATGGACATAATTTAATCAAGTTTCCAACATATCGTGCTGAACAGGGTTTAAAAGAAGTGGTTGCCCCCACAAGATTGGATTAGGATTAAGGCATGGCTTTTCTGGGGTACACAAATCCTTTCAAACCAGCACTGGGGGTATTGGGGATAAGGGATGATTTGGGTATTCTTTTTTACTTTTATTTTCATTCTTATTTTTATTGCTTTTGGAGTAATGAAAATGTTCAAAACTCGACTGCAATTGTGAATGCACAGCTGTATGATCATACTGTGAACCACTGATTGTACATTTTTAGATGATTATATCTCAATAAAAATATCATTGAAGAAAAAAGAGAAAGCCGTGCTTAGCTGTGTGTATATTTATAGCTTAAGTTTTCATTTAGGTACTGATTCTATGCCTCTACTGAAAATGTTGGAAGGAAAAATATTAACTTTGCATACTTGTAAATCTTTACTATTGTTTCTTTTAAATTTGCAGAAGCACATTCCCATCGCTACTTCCTTGCCCCAATTTATTCCCTGTAAGTCAAATTCCATGATAGTGAATTTTAGGAGATTTCTCAAATTTTTGTTTTTATGCTAAATCATTTTAATCATTGATTAAAAATCAATGAGATTTACATTTTTTTTCTTTTTAGGAAACAATTTCTGATTCAATTAATACTTATTGAAAACCAATTATCTCCCAGGTTCTATGCAAGACATTTTTTTCATTTCTAATGTCTAATTTAACTTTCTTGGATGATTACATTTTGCATTAGCTATTTGCTTTAACTGGTAAGACCCTTCTCCTTTTAGAGAAAAATAACCTTTCTGAGTGCCTGCCTGCTGAAAATTAGATATGCCATTGAAATTGTTTTTAAATCCTGTGGTGTTTTTGCCAACTCTTCTGAAAAAGGGACCATGCAGTGGCAAGGTTTGTTAATGGCCATTGGGCAGACTTAGAAGTCTGGACCTTGAAAGAAATAAGGCTAGGCTTAAAGGAAGCTAGGTTTGTTCTTTCATGAATTGTAACAAATGTACCACACTAATAGAAGGTGTTAATAATTGCATGTGGGGAAAAGTACACCTAAGATAAACTGTAGATTATAGTTAATAGTATAATTTTAGTATTCTTTCATCACTGTAACAAAGGTACCACACTAATGCAACAACAATAGGAGGTATATATGGGAACACTAATTTTTACATGATTTTTCTGTAAAGCTACAGCTTCTTTAATTAAAAAATATTAAATGAAAAAGAATCTAGGCTAATGCTTTGGATGGGAGTTCAAATTAAACTCATAGCACTTGTGCTGTACATTTCGAAGCAATAGATGCTATCTTATGTCAGGTGACTTGTCTAAATCACTTTTCACCCTTATTCCAATTTCTCATGACACAGAGCTGGAGTAAGGTCTTTCTGCTCAGTATATTCCCAGGTGGTAATAATTATTAGGTCCCTTAGCTTAGAAGTTCTGCTGCCCGTTCTCCATTTCCAGCCCAGCCATTCCTTCCTCCTGAGCTCCAGGCTTGCATATCTGTCCGACTAATAGACATATTTCCCCCGAATGCTGCACACATATCTGTTTCTCACCTCAGGTCCAGAACTGAATGTATCATGTTCCCTCCAAATCATTCCTTTTCTCTATAAATGGCACAGCCACAGGTCAAAGCCTGGTCATCACAGTCTCCCACCCCAAGTTTTCCTTCTCCTCAAACCTCCACATCCAGTCAGTACACAAAGCCAGTCATTTTTTCCTCTTAAAGGCATCTCAGATCTAGGCCCTCCTCTCTGTTCCCAGCACCTGCTGCCTTGGTTCAAAACCCACATCGTCTTTTCTTGGATTATTTTAATTGCCTCTATTCTATTTTAACTGCCTTAAGTCTCGCTCCTTTCTCCCTGCACCCCTTCCAATTTCTTTTCCTTGTCGCCCGGGCAACCTTTCTTAAATGCGTGTCTGTGCATGTTATTCCTTGCTTAAAATCCTTCAATTACATTCAATTGCAATCATCATACTATCCAAGCTCTTTAGCAAAAGCCATTTAAAACCCTTTCTGGAATCATGTGGGGATGTAAATACAAACATATAAGGAGGACCCTTTGGAACCTGGCCTCTGCCTCCCCAACCTTAGCCCTCTTTCCTTACGCTCTCAAGCCTCCAGGATCTTCCAGCCTGTCTGGGATACCTTACACTGCTACTCCCTCTGCATGCGATTCCCCCCTCCTCCAGATCCTCCCCAGCTCTCATTTTTCAAGCCACAGCTCAGCTGCAGCTTGCACTGGGGAGCTTTTTATATAGGGTGTTTGGTGTCCACTTCTGGGTTCACCCATGTGTCTTAGTTTCTTTGGGCTGACAAAGTATCATAAACTTGGTGGCTTAAAACAACAGACAGTTATTCTTTCATGGGTAGAAGGCTAGAAGTTCAAATCAAAGTGCCGGCAGAGCATACTCCCTCTGAAACCTCCAGGGAAGAATGCTTCCTTGCCTCTTCCTTGCAAATACTCTGGTATTTGCCAGCAGTCCTTGGGGTTCCTTGGCTTTCAGCTGCAGCATTTCAGTCTCTGCCTCAGTTGTCACATGACTTTCCCTGTCCCTCCCCCCACACACACACCGTGGTTTGTCTGTGTCTCTGTGTCTAAATTTTCTCTTCTAAGGAGGCTGGTCGTATTGGATTAGGGTCCACGCTAGTCAAATTTAGTCTCATCTTAACTAATCACATAAGCAATCACCCTATTTCCAAATAAGGTCACATGCATGGGACAGGAGCAGAACTAGAAGATATCTTTTATGGGGAAGGACATGATTCAACCTATGACAGCTAACATTCTGAGCATTTCCCTGTCAAGCACTTCTCATGGGTTTCTTGTTGTTTTACTTGTCAATCTCCGGACTGTGAATGTACTGATGGTAGAAACTAGACTAGTGTTTGGTAGGTAACCAATTCACATGCACAGTTGTCTAATGTATTTGTTTTGAAATGTCATATTGTTTTCCACTTTGTGCCTCTTCTTCTTCTTCTTTTTTTTTTTTTCTAATAAGTCATCCATTCGTTACCAGAGACTCGTAGATGTAGCCAGAAAAATCCATCTTTCCCAACCTATACATCCAGCACAGGGACACTTTCTCTAATGCTGGGGTCATCCAGCATATGCCTGACACCATGGTCTGTAGCTCCCACATTATATCAGTCCCAGAGGGACAGGGACTGGGTGGACTCTTTAATGAATTAACTCTGTTGTTTGATGAAGGTAGTTTGGAGACTGGATAACCTAAGGCTTTTGTTCCCCTAGAAATAGTGACTGTGGACTTTTCCCTGGGCCTGGAAATTTGTAAAACTGTGAAATAGGTAAACTATGTCCTGGGTAGTCGTTTATTTCTCCTTTTATTTTTCTTTATGTGGTTTTTCTTCCGCTGAGGTCCTCAGCACCCTAAATTGCTGAGTAAAATGTCTTATGACCACTTGGCATACTTCTACTTAGAGTTCGAGATGTATATTTTCACATTCTTATATAAAAATCTGCTGGACCTTTATTCCCTTGGAAAAATTTAGGATAGGATAATTCATAAGTGGTTGATAATGATTCAATTATCTGTTCATGTACACTTTGCGTCTTAGTAGATTTTTCTACCTTAAACCAAAGTAATAAACTTGCAGTGATGACATTTCAGACTTCAGAAATGGATTTATGGAGATTTTGCAGGTCTTGGGGCCAAGGTGATACTTCTCAGCATCTTTACTAAACATGCCATCTGAGTTTCCATCTTTTCTACTTCAGCAATGGGCAAGCATTGATTCAGCACACTGTAAAAACCATCCAAATTAGAGCATCTAATAGAGTGAGCTCAGGTCTAATACGAACTGATGGCATATTCCTGGAATCTAATCTGGTGGGGAACGCATGACAGTAAAGTTTCTGGAGCATGGCAAAGGCAGAGAAGTCATTGGGTAGTTGCTTCCTGGTTTTCAGAAGAACCTTTCAGGATGCAGTTTTAGGCCTGCAGTGATAATGAACTTATAAAAGGAAAAGGAGTTCCATACACTCAAGAGGCTATTAAAGAAGTTGGAGAATTTTCTGCATTATCAATCTGTTGATTCAAACAGTAAAACCCATCCTCGGGACCATTTTTGAATTTTGTTTTTACCAGATGTTTATGGTCTATCTATTGAATTCTCAAGGATCCTTCCCTGTAGTTGTTGCTGTGATTTTCCATCCTGATATGAGCTCTGGCAGCGTTTCACCTCTACCTGGTCTGACTGCCAAGACCCTTAGGGCGCAGCTACATCTTATTGTCTTTTTTCCCTAGAATGATTGAGGGTTTCATAGAATCTTTTGGCTGAGTTTTGACAGTAAGACTCATTCCTGGGCCTTTGTTTCAGCTTGAAATACACCACAAATTAATTGGCCTGATACAGGTAATTAAGATAGTTACTTGGATTGTGCGCCTTTCTGTGAAAATTTTCTTTAAGTTGCCAGATCTGTGCCTGGTATATTAAAATGTTAATGATTCATTGTCTTTAGAAGAAAAAAAAGTCTTCCTGTTGAATGGAATTCAGAGCAAAAGAAAATGTTTGGACTGATTACCACTCATTCTAGTCTCATATAGTACTCTCATAATAGCACAAGATTTACCATTATATATATCTCAAATAATTCATTGTTAAACATTCTGTAGACTCCTAGTGTCAGAATGACAATGATTTTAGCTCTCTACTCTCAAATGGTGTTGTAGCAGAGAGTGAAGTGTTTTGGTGTATTTCCTACATCTACAACCAGAGCAGACCCAAGTTTGGGAAAAACCAGTCTAAGCAAATAGGGGTAACTTGCAGTCAGAGCCAGTTAGAAAAGGAAACACTGATAAATATAGTTGAGTAATACAAGTATTTGGCATATTTTGCTGTTGATAGGATTCTTTAGTATTACTAAGTTTGTGTTTATAAATATAATCACAGTATTGTCTCTTCTTCTAAGAAGGACCAGTGGTGTTTCTGGTTTTAGCTCAACATCAGAAATAGATCTCTTGGGCTTCTCACTTGAATTCATTTTTGATGTGCATACTTCATGTCTGATCCAAATTTTGATGTGTCTGATCATGAGCTGGTTGTCTGATCCCTTAAATTCTTTGATAAACTGGGGAATGGACCTGGCTAATTCCTACCATTATGGTTCATCAAAGGACTCTAATATTGTTCCTCTGACAGGTCAGTGTTCTCTAATTGGACACCAGAGCTTTACTATTCTCCATTAGAATTTTAATCACTTTTAGTTGGTGTGCTGGTTTGAAAGGAAGTATGCCCCCTAAGAAAAGCCATGTTTTGATATAAATCCCATTTCATAAAAGTAGAATAATCCCTACTCAATACTGTATATTTGAAACTGTAATGAGATCATCTCCCTGGTTGATGTGATTTAGTTAAGAATGGTTGTTAAACTGGATTAGGGGATGATGTGTCTCCACCCATTTGAGTGGGTCTTGATTAGTTTCTGAAGTCCCATAAAAGAGGAAACATTCTGGAGAAAGAGATTCAGAGAGAGCAGAGAATGCTGCAGCACCACGAAGCAGAGAGTCCACCAGCCAGTGACCTGTGGAGATGAAGAAGGAAAACGCCTCCCAGGGAGTTTCATGAAACAGGAAGCCAGGAGACAAAGCTAGCAGATGATGCCATGTTTGCCATGTGCCCTTCCAGCCAAGAGAGAAGCCCTGACTGTGTTCGCCATATGCCTTCTCACTTGAGAGAGAAACCCTGAACTTCATCAGCCTTCTTGAACCAAGGTATCTTTCCCCAGATGCCTTTGATTGGACATTTCTATAGATTTGTTTTAATTGGGACATTTTCTCAGCCTTAGAACTGTAAACTAGCAACTTATTAAATTCCCCTTGTTAAAAGCCATTCTATTTCTGGTATATTGCATTCTGGCAGCTAGCAAACTAGAACAGTTGGGGAAGAGCATCAATGTGAATTTTTTTTTAACATTCTTTTTTTTAAATTTATTTATTAATTTAAAAAATTAAGAACAAACAAAAACATTAACATATAATTCCGTTCTACATATATATTCAGTAATTCTCAATATCATCACATAGTTGCATATTCATCATTTCTTAGAACATTTGCATCAATTCAGAAAAAGAAATAAAAAGACAACCAAAAAAGAAATAAAATGATAACAGAAAAAAAAGAATTATACATATCATACCCCTTACCCTTCACTTTCATTTATCACTAGCATTTCAAACTAAATTTATTTTAACATTTGTTCCCCCTATTACTTATTTTTATTCCATACGTTCTACTCATCTGTTGACATGGTAGATAAAAGGAGCATCAAACACAAGGTTTTCACAGTCACACAGTCACATTGTGAAAGCTATATCATTATTCAATCATCATCAAGAAACATGGCTACTGGAACACAGCTCTACATTTTCAGGCAGTTCCCTCCAGCCTCTCCACTACATCTTGAATAACAAGGTGATATCTACTTAATGTGTAAGAATAACCTCCAGGATAACCTCTTGACTCTGCTTGGAATCTCTCAGCCATTGACATTTTGTCTCACTTCACTCTTCCCCCTTTTGGTTGAGAAGGTTTTCTCAATCCCTTGATGCTGAGTCTCAGCTCATTCTGGGATTTCTGTCCCACATTGCCAGGAAGGTCCACACCCCTGAGAGTCATGTTCCACGTAGACAGGGGGAAGGTGGTAAGTTTGCTCGTTGTGTTGGCTGGAGAGAGAGGCCACATCTGAGTAACAAAAGAGGTTCTCCTGGGGGTGACTCTTAGGCCTAAATTTTAAGTAGACTTGACCTATCCTTTGTGGGGTTAAGTTTCATATGAACAACCCCCAAGATGGGGGGCTCAACCTATAGCTTTGGTTGTCCACACTGCTTGTGAGAATATCAAGAATTCAACTTGGGGAAGTTGAATTTCTCCCCGTTCTCACCATTGCCTGAAGGGGACTTTGCAAATACTTTTCCACTTACTGATGAAATCACTCTGGGATTCATCAGGGCATCACTCTGGACAAACCAAGAAAGTCTCATGTCCTACCCAAGATTCCAAGTACTTATGGTGTTCAATCAAGTTATCAACATAAGTTACATTAGGAGATGCACTAGTAAAAATATACATTTTGTACCAAATAAATATTTTTTGCTTTAGTCTCACACATAAGTTGAAATTTTTTAATATTAATTACCATCTATTTTCAGCACCTTGCAGGAATGACATTCCTTTGTTCTGATGTGAATGATTTTTAATAAACATTGTTGAGTTATACTTACATACAATAAAGCATGCCTGTTTGAAATTTTTAATCACTCTTCCAAAGGAAACAAAACAAAAGTTTGTTTTTGAAGGGACCTGTGATGGAGATGATTTGCAATTAAACATTTAAAAAATATTTTAAGCTGAGCAGAGCAGATCAGTGTTACCTTACTGAGACAGTTTGATGAGTTTCAAAAAATTTATGAACTCATGTAAATATCACCTAAACCAAGATATGGAACATTTTTATCTACCCCAGAAAACTATTTTATGCTTTTTCCCAGACAGTCCCCATCTCCTGCTCTAAGCAAGTATTGATTTGTACAGTATAGATTAGTTTTTCTGAATATAGAATTTCATATAAATGGAGTTATATAGTATGTTTTTGTTTGAGTCTTATTTGTTTCACTTAGCATATCCATCCTTGTGTGAGTCAGTAGTATGCTCATTTTACATTGCTGCATAATATTTCATTGTGTGTGTGTGTGTCTGTGTGTATGTGTATAATTATTATGTCATCCATTTAACCCATTGATGGACATTGGGATTGTGCCCAGTTTAGGGCTATTATGAAGAATGCTACTATGATCATTCATATATGAGAATTTTTGTGGCCATATGTTTTCATTTATTTTGGTTAAAGCTACCTAGGAGTGGAATTGTTCAATCAAAGAGTAAGTATATGTTTAAAGTTTATAAGAAATTGCTACTGTATTTTGCAAAGTGGTTAAACTCTTCCACCAGTAATGGATAAGAGTTCCAGGTGCTTCATATCAACATTTGATATTGTCAGTCTTTTAGGATAAGCCATTCTAGCAGGTATGTTGTAGTATTTCATTATGGCTTTAAGTTGCATTTCTATGGTGTCCACAGATTTCAAGCCCCCTTTTATGGGCTTTATGGCCATTCATACATCTTCATTTGCAAAGCCTTTTGTAAATTTCTTGGTTAAAAAATTAAGAAAAGCTTTACACATGTTTCTGTCATTGTTTCAAGCAATTATTCAGCCTACTTTATTGAAAGAGTTACTGGTTCTTTTTTGTTCTGCTAATGTATTTTGGTTCCAGAAAACTTGTGGGAAAAAAATCTGAAATTCAAACAAGTGTAACTACAACAGCAGAGTTGACATAACTACTATTACACCTCTGAAATATCAGTATTCCCTGTTTGAGCATAATGCATTCTATTCCTTTGTGTAACCTTCCACTTTTTTGCAGGACTCATACTGTATTCAGAAATCAAAGAATCAATAAGCATCATATGTTTACTCATGAAAGTAAGCATTTTTGATGGATTATGATGATGTAGAAGCTGTACTAAATGATTTATCTTTTAACCTTCATACAACCCTGAGGTGTAATTATGATTTTGTAACCTTGAATGACTTATTTAACCACTTTAGCCTCAGCTTTCTCATCTGTAGAATGGGTATAAAAAATAGTATAAACCAGGATGTACACCTAGGTCATCAAACTCCAGAATGTGGATTGTTTGCTTGCAGTTTAGGAAAGAATTCTCCTTAACTTCTGGCTAAACATTTTTTGAACATGTGTTTGAATGCATATGATGCAGCATATATGTGTTTCTCTTTTCCTATCAAAAATCCTACGAACATGGCAGTAAAATAATTTCAATGAAAGTTCAAATTCATGAGGTTAAAACAACATGAAAGAAGAAAATAACAGATAATTTTTTCAAAAGTTAGATAATGGAAAGTGGATGAAAATTTTGGTAAAGACTCAACAGACTGCAGGGAGGTTGTGGTAGTTAGATTCAGTTGTCACCTTGGCCAGGTGAAGGTACCTAGTTCTGTTGTTGTGGACATGAGCCAATGGTACGTGAACCTCATCTGTTGCTAATTACATCTGCAGTTGGCTAGGAGGCGTGCCTGCTGCAATGAATGATATTTGATTTAATTGGCTGGTGCTTAAATGAGAGACTCAACGTAATGCAGCCCAAGCAGTTCAGCATACCTCATCTCAGCACTCGCAGCTCAGCCCAGGCCTTTGAAGATGCAGAAAGGAATCACCCTGGGGAAAGTTGTTGGAACCCAGAGGCCTGGAGAGAAGGCCAGCAGAGATCACCCTGAGCCTTCCCACATAAGAAAGAACCTCAGATGAAAGCTGCCTTTCCTCTAAAGAACTAACGAAATAAATCCCCTTTTATTAAAAGCCAATCCGTCTCTGGTGTATTGCATTCCAGCAGCTAGCAAACTAGAAGAGAGGTAACCCCCCTGTGCCTGTAAATGGAGAACTAATTTAAAATAAGCTGGTTTGGGAAACAAAATAAAGGTCAGACATTCAGTTTCAAGGAAGGCACCAGGGAAGCCAGAAGTGAAGATAAGGTGTAAAATGCTGAAGATGGCTTCCAACTTCTATCACCAACTTCCTACTCTTCCACCACCTCAACAGAAAATGCCACCCAGAACCGAGAGCCAAATGATGGTTAGGTCTCAGGTGGAAAACATGGGGCCAGGGAAAGGTGGTTCACCACTAGAATACTGGAAGACAAGTAAATTATCTATTTGCCAATCCCTCCTTTTGTTCTCAGGAATGACATTAGATGGTTCATCTCTGGGAAAATAAACAGCTGTATAGAAAGATCTAGATATGCTGATATTTGGAGGTTTCCCTAACAAAATGATGAGGTTTCTCCCCAATAGTTTTATAGAGAAGCCCATCATCTGGCAAGCCTTGCCCACAGATGCAGGGATCGATAGTCAGTGATCTCCAGGCATTTGATGAAACACCCCAAATAGAAAGACAAGGAGAGGAGAGATAGAGGGAGGATAGTGAGAGAGAGAGGAAAAAAAGTAATAGGGAGAAATAGAAACAATTCAGGGTGCAGGAGAAAATCTCAAAAAATATGTAATTAACATCTTTAGGGAAATAAGAAACAATATTGCATCCAGAGAGAAAAGAGTAAGACCACATAAATATAAGAGTCCCAGAAGTTCTGGGAAATGTTTGTGTGTTTTTGTGTGTGTATGAGAGAGAGAGTGTGTGTGTGTTCTGAGACACAATTAAATTATATGGAAATAGTTTCATCCTTTAGGGTCACACTTTTCAGCTTTTTTTGGGTGGGAACAGAGCAGCTTTTAATCTAGAGCTGATCTTTCTTTACTCTACCTGATGACCCAGGAAGGATAAAGATTTCTCTCTAGCTGGTGGGAACAGAAATTATTCCTAAGTTTAGGTGAATTCCAGAGGTTGTTCCCTCTAATCCTGTAGGTGCCTCTTTCCTCAGGTGCAGGTAGTTTTCTCAGGTATATGCACCGATCAGTCCTCAGCTGTAGACTGGAGATCTCTGGAGTTCTCGCGCTCTGCAAACTTTGCCCTGCAAACTCTAGCCATCTCCTCTCAGTTCTATTTCCTCAACTCAGGGAGCACTGAGTTCCCTCGACCTGGGTTCCCTCTCCCTGAACTAAACCTTTAAAATCTCTACAAAAATAAAATCCATTTGATTTCCCATCTCTCAAGGATCACTGAACTCCACTGCCTGATGCCCAATGCTTGCAATACAATTGTTTTGTATATTTGTCCCACATTAAAAAATTTGTTTTGGGCAAGAGGGTAAATCTGGTCCCATTTTCCCCCCCATTTTGTCCAGAGGCAATAATCACGGATGTAAAATGTTGATAAAATTGAAGTTACATAAAAAATCATGGCCTTAGTCTTTGTTAACAAATTCTAAATCTCTGATATGTGCATCTGAAGCTAAAATGATGAAGTCTCTGTGATTCTGATCATTCTCTCTCAGTAAATTTAGCTAGAAAATACAGATATTATTTAGGTATTTGTAGTTTATGTTGTTCTTTAAGTGAATCATATGACATTGTGAATAAAGCACACAGGCTCACACCTCAGATGTCTACCTGGATATTCTTTAAGCAGGGCATTTAAGCTCTCTGAACCTTATTTAATTCCTCTGTAAAATGCAGTGGGTAATGTCTGCTTTCCTCTGTTTTATGAGGATTAAATCAGATATTTATAAGAAAACTTGCACAGAGCCTGATTGTTAATAATTTTTAGAAAATATTAATTGTTCATAACCACATCTATGAAGAAGACATAGTGATAGGCATATATATATATATTTTTTTTTTTTCCTCTTGCGTGGTCGTGTTGTTAAAGCCTAAAGGCTATTTATGCTGTTGACATGGTTTAAATAATTTCCTAGTCAATATAGCTGGCTCCTGAAGCACGTCATATTTCAGCCCTCTGCTTTCCACTAGTGCCCATGAAAACAGCTTGGCGTACAAAGAGGGCAGACCTGCAGTCAAAAGATGCAACGGTGAGGCGTGGGGTGATTTGTCTGTCTGAGTGTCTCCCATGTAGGCCAGGGATGAGGAAGTATTCTGTCTTCTGCATCTCTCAAGCCAGGGCCTGCAATCGGAGCCACACATCCATGGCGGACAACCTGCTGTTTTAGCAGCTAATTAATGAGAGGGTTTATGCTTGACATTTGGAAAGTTCCTGAGTGTGCAATGCTGGAGTGAAAAGCTGAATAACATCCTTACACTATCTGTCACGTCGTTTATGTTCACGTGTCTTGGCCTGGCCTCAGCACACTGCATAAATCTACAGCTGCAGAAACCGAAATCTCATATAAAATTGAAGGATTTATTTTGAGGTATTGAAAGGTTTATTGCTGAAAAAGTTAAAATTTGCCGAATCAGCATTTGGAGGACTCTCGTCTATGTCTCACCCCTTTTGGCTCTCCAGTTCTGCTCTCTGAATTCCTTTCTCTACAGGGAGACAAGAAAGCCACAGGAGACCGTGAAATGGATGGAATTGTCCAGACTTTGCCTACTCTTGGCCTTTGTGGATTCGTATTTCAACCCAAGTAGCCCTTGAAGGGTATCATTCTGATACGAAGACCCGTACACAAGTAAAAGAAAACAATAATTCCATTTTGCTCCAGTGTCCAATACATTTTGGACTCCAGAAACTTCTATCACTTTTCACAAATATTTTAGAGTTTTCAAGTGCTAGTTCCCTTTCTTTTTAGTGCTTTGATGGGAATCAGTCAGAAGCTGCTTTAGGTCTTTAGTTCATACATAAAATAAAAATCTGATTGATGGCTTCTGAATTTAATACAGAATTCAGCATTTCCTCCTCTGGATTCTGTAGACCTTTCCAATCAACCTCTTAGATTTCTGGCTTGTGGTCTGGTTCATTTATTGTCCTAACAAGGATTACACCCCAAATCTTAGGTTGCTTACAAACAGGTAGGTATCTAAGGTTAAAAAACAAAACTAAACTAAGACTAAATGTACACATGAAGCATGGTTAAGGCAGAGGGTTAGAAGGTAGTGGGATGTCGGAAAGTACAGTGTTAAAGCCAATAAATAGAAATCAGAAGTTCTCAGAGCTAGGACAGCTTTGTTGACTTATTTCACCATCTTGGGCAAAAAAAATACCGGCCTCAGCCATTTTATCTGCAATGGGGGACATATCAAATCTGGAATTTAATAATGACACATCTCTCACTTATCTTCTAAGATTTTGTGGGAAATCAGATGAGAAAATATGTAACAGCTTTGAAAACTATGAAGAACTCTAAAAATATTTAAAAAAATAATCATAATAATGAAAACATAATGGATGATGGGGAAGCCAATTCAATTGATGGGTTCTGTTCTTCTTGCCCTCACTCATCCCAAATCATTAGAGAATCCCTTTTCCCTTTTTCTAGCCCCCTCCTAACCATAGATACAAGAAGAGTGGCCTTCTAGCAAGGCTATTTGAGCTCCATTGGCTGGAACTATCTTTCATATATGTTTCTGCTGCAGGGTCCCACAACCACTGAAATAATTCCAGGAGTGTGTTTGTGTTGGATCAGCCCTGAACCCAGAGTGCAGTAGTAGCGGGCCGTGACAAATGGAAAGGGCCTTTAATCTGCACATGAAAAGTCTAAAACTGGCCCCTGGCTGCTCAACCCCCTCCTGCCCCCAGCTCTGGTGGTCTCTTCTGGGGATGGGCCCACTTTTTAGTTGACATGCAACTCTTTGGGCTCCTCCACAAGGTGAAAAAGCAGCTGAACTCTGCAGTAGCTTAGGAGTCGTGGGATCACGCATAGCGTTTTGTAGGCACGCTGTCTGCCCTCTGCAAGGGTTTGGTGCTTTCTGAAATATCTCTTATCCTGTGAGAAGCAAAGTCCTTTTTACCTCTCTGCCCAGTACCAGTTCCAACAGCTTAACTGTTTCGTTTTTCATTTGCTCTTAGCTACCTTGTCTCTGCTTAATCCATTAAGACAACTTTGAACGTTCCCAGCTCATATATTTATAAAGGGGGGTCGGGGTGGGAATGCAAGGAAAAAGACTTTGAAAAATGGTATCCAAATTGCAGCCAAATGTACTCCGAACTGTCCTAGGTTAAATTGCAAATAATTTTCTTTCAAATATCACAAACACTCCCTCTAACTTAACTCTACAAATTGGACAGAGGGGTTCCATTGCTCTGGGAACATGATTGATTCTCTCTCTTCCTCTTTCTCTTTCTGTACCCTGTTTCCATCCAGAAATGTTCTCCGGGTTGTTTTTAGCCCCTCTACACTGTCTGTAGTTTTCCTTGCTGAGCCTCCGTGAATAATTTGCCTGTCTATGGAGAGCCATTTTGGAAGTGTTGCCCCATCCTCACCAGGCTGGGAGATGGGGAGGGGTGGCGGGAAGGGACGGCTGCTTTAAATCAATCAGTTGACACTAATCTAATGTCTAATTAGCTCTGGGTGGGCGTGTGCTTTGATTATAGGAAGTGCCTCAGGCAGTGGCTGGCGTTTGAAGGGCTGTTCCATACGTATCAATCATCCTTTGACAAGGAGATCTGGAAGGGGAGAGAAAAAAAACGAAGGGGCACATTTCTCTCTGTCCTCTGTTGATTATCTGTTTCCTTTTAAATCCAGTGGTCCAAACCAGTGCCTTGGAATTTAGGGGTTTGCTCTTAGAAATGGGCCCCTTACCTCAGAGCTAGACCTTCTTAAGCCAGCTGAAACTGCTGGTTGTGTCAAATAATTACTTCCTGTGTCATAAACTAGCTAATCATAGCTAAATATTAAATTATACATGTTGTTTTTTTAAAAAATCTAAAGTAAACGCGTAAGCTCTGCTTTTCAATATTCAGCTGAACACCAAAGGAAACAATTCATTATTATGGGGTTGCTTTAATAATGAATTTCTATGAAATTATAGATAATTGAACAAAAAAACCAAAATCTTTCATTAAAACAAGGAATTGCTTTTGTTGAAAATGGCATGCATGTGATTCTTTTCTGGTTGTCTTTTTTTTTTCTTTTTGTGCTCAAATGCGCTCTTTTGGAGGGACACATGAAGACATTCTTAGAAGTGCTTTGGCGTATTTAAATGCTGCTGCTACTACCATTATTGTTTCGAATAAAAAAGGTAGGAGGTGACTCATTCTCATTTGCTCTTCTAAGATCTGTTTTTCTAAAACCATGACCCAATGTTAAAGTTATAAGATAATAATTAGATCGGCATTGGCAAGGCAGTTTGCGTGTCTTTCAGCTTATAAAATGGAGAAGAACAAATTTGAGGGATTGATTTCACTTTCATGCTTATTGATCATGAGATTGAAAAGGGCTAATTTGAACCTGCTATTTTTAATCTCAGATCTATTTGATTTGTTTTGTGTGTGTGGTTTTCTTTTTTTAACCTAATGATTCCAAGTTGTTGATGTAGAATTCCAAGAGGTGTAGAATGACAGTAAAAAGTGATGCTTAAACAGAGTGACTTGCAAAGCCTGGTAGAGAATATAATCTGAGGCTCTGTAGACAAATTATTGGGTTTAAATCCTGGCTATGCACCTCAGCAGCTGTGTGACTTTTTGCTCAGTTTAACCCCAGTGAATCTCGTCTATTATAAGGAAATCATGAGCATAACCTAGTGAAATCAAGTAGTATGATGCCTGCAGAGTGGTTAGCATATGATAAACAGTCAATAAAATGTTAACTGTTAGTGTGGGTGTAGATAAATTAGTATTTTCACAACAACCTTGGCCAAATTTAGAAATTCACAGAAGGTGAGTGACTCTTTGGAGACAAAGACTGGAACAGAAATTTGTCCCATAAATTTTTATGTGAGGACCGATCATTGGTCCCAGATATAGGCATTGCAAGATCAGAGAAGCATTACGTTATTAGATGTAGCAAAAAATACTTGTTAAGATTATTTTAACTTTAAAGAATTGTAATAAGGTTAAAATTTTAGTTTGCCTGCTTAATTAGAAAATTCACATAGAATTTAGAATACTATCTTCACTTATTTTAAGTCATGCTCTCGTTCTTCTTTCTCTTCTCCCTCTTTTTAATGAAGAAAGAGTAAGGGAAATGACAATGAAATGACGTAAATATTGTAAGAAATACTAGTTTAGTCTTTCACCCTTTAGAATTTGATGCGTTTCTGTTTTGTCAAAAATTTAACATGAAAAATAAGTGGGTAAACTGTAAAATTTTCTTTCATCTCATTTTTCAATGTAATATGTTTTAGAATTTTTTATATTATGAAATTATTTTAGTAAGCTTTATTTAAAAAAAACTGAAGACAACAAGAATATCATGAAAGTAGTGAATTCTGAGTTCTTTCTACCAGCTGATTAGAAGTCGAGTAAGTAATTTGTCAGAAACATAAACCCAGGTTATGTATTTACAGGTTCCTTACTGGAAGGCTTCATTACTCTGAACAAATCTTGAATAGAACAGGTAAAGGTCATAAAAACAAATTGTAACTTGCAGAGACATGCTATTTCATTATGTTGAACTACTTATGGTAACTCATGTAGGATTACAGGAGATTGTCAATAAGAGGGCCTATCCTTTTTTCTTCTTTAAGTAACAGAAGACCGGATAATAATGATATATGATTAACATAATTTATGGTGAATATATTAAGGTTTTAAATTCCTGTTTTTATGTCTTTGATTTAGTAAATCTTTTTATTATTCTTTCAATATAATGACAGTGAAATAATGAAATGAATAATAAAACGGATCTTTAGGCCAGCTTATATCTCACTTAGGATAAAATTTGAGTTAGTCGTGCCTTAGGAAAATGATGTTTTATTTTCAATGTTGTCTTCACACCTAATCAAAATCCAAAAAAAAAGAAAAGAAAGAGAGAGAGAGAAGAAAGAGAAAAAAAGTTCCATAAATAGCAAAAAGGAAAAGAACAACTCTTTCCTTGCAAAAACCCATTTCACCTTTTGTTTTGATAAACTGTGATAGAACAATTCCAGCTAAAATGAGGGCTGTGATACAAAAGGCAGGGTAGAGGAAGCACCATTAAATTGCTCTCTTCTCTTCCAGTGCACAAGATGCGACGACGGTGATAAATATTTCTCTGCTACTGTAGGAGCATGTTTTAAAATTGCGGCGGGAGAGATTTTGTCTAGACCGTAGAAAATACTTTCTAGCCATGAGGGTTATGTGTCATGGGAAAGCCTTAGTGCAACAGGGGCTGTAGAACTTCCTGCCCTGGGAATTTTATAATAGGAGCCAGGCTGGTGTCATTTCACACAAGACCTGCCTGGAGGTAGGGGAATGGATAAAATGACCTTTCCTGCCTCCTCCAAGGGCTATGGCTGGTCCCTAATGAAAACCTGGTACCAAGGACTAGTTTGGTATGGAACAATGCTTTTAAGGCCAAAGTTTAATTTCATAACAGCAATCGGATACTGTAGATAGACAGATTGCACTCTTCTGAGATGGATAGAATGACTTGGTCTTTGGAGTTCATCCCAAGGGGCACTTTAAGGACTATTCTCTGGGAACGGCATCCTGTGCTGGCAAAGGCATTACTTGATGATTTAATGGGTCTTTTCCATTTCCAGGTCTTATGATGTATTATTACTACCATTGAGTGGTTATAGCCTAACATTTTAGTATCCACATGGTAATGGACACCAACCAACCAGCTTTGCCATCAAATTGTAAAATGTGGCCTTGTTTCATTGCTGCACAATTGCTCAAAATAGTAGAAACTTCTTCCTCCCTTTGCTCTGAATTGGAGTTTATTCTTCATCGTCATTATAATCTGTATATAGAGTTATTAAATTTCAGTCCACCTTCCAAGTAGGTTGCTGTGAAAGTTTATTGCTATTGCAGTCCATTTTCCTGGAAGTTAAAAGACCCCGGTGCCTTTGATCTCAAATCTATTTACTTTCAAAAAAAAGGGAATGGATATAGTCTAGTTTGGGGGGTGCAAAATGTGGGTAGTTTTGTATTTGGTTGTGTGTGTGTGCAGCTGATTCACACCAGCAGTATTCAATGGACCATACAAATAACTGCTTGTGTTGCTCCCTTTTACTGACTCTTATATGCTGTCACTCTGAAAAGAGAGGATAGCTACACTTACTATTGAAATAGGCCACTGGGCAGGCTTTGGGAGGGAGAGAGGTACAAGAAAGCTTCCTGGCCTCCTTTTCCTATGACTGCATGTTGAAAGCCGGCTACTTTGACTTCTTTTCTGCATCTGCTGAAACAGAATAAGGTGGGCACATAATGGGAATGGCCGGAAGGGAGGGGACGGGGGCAAGCACCCGGGAACAGGTGCAAGCAACATGGCTGCCGCTTTCCCACACGTATCAGTCGGTCTCAGATGGCCTCATGAGCTCTGAAAATGAAATGGCTGGGAGGATCGGGTGTCTGCCAATTAGAAGTTGGAAGCAAAAGAGCATCAAGGCAGTGGACGCAGTGAAGAGGGGTTGGGTGCAGCGGGAGGGGTCGTTTGTGTCCCCGAGTCTTTGTTATTCCCATATCCAAAGCTCAGATGTGAAATCCTATCTGTGTTATTTTGCTTCCAATAATTGTGCTCTGCTGAGGCTCTGAGATGGTATCTGGGTGCTGAGTACAGAGAGACCTTCCATTGTTCCTTCTTTCATTTGTGCCGAGTAGCTGCTGGTAAATGTCTTCAGGTGGGACTGGAAAGTTCCTAGGGAAGCAGACGCATTTTGGAACCTGCATCGAGGCTTCCACTGGCAGTCTTTCCTTCTGTGCCAACACCTCCGCCCTGTACCTCATATATCATTTATTTAATGGACTGATAGTGCCTGCCATATCCTTAAACCTGACCTGAAATTGTGATACTCACTTGTAGCAATTTGAGATCAGACAAGTAGAAGACATGTTTGTGGTTAAGAAATTATTTTCAGGGGCCCGTCAAAGTGTTTCCATATGAGACTAATGCCATTTTCATAAGGAACAAATGCAAGAGACACAATAAATATTATTTCGTTTCCTTTGGTCCATTAAAAAAAAAAAGATTCTGATCTGAAAAAGATGGCATTCACAGAGAGATTTTTCCAAGAACAAATATAATGCACTATTATTTAAGCAGGTATTGTATTTTTTTTCACGTGTTCAGCCCTGAGGTTTGTGTGAGCATCTCTAAATGATCTACATTTTAATTCATCTTAATTTTAAACTTTCTGAATGATGGGGGAGGAATATATTCTGATAATTACCACTCCAATCTTCCTTTGTTGGATCCCCGCAATATCCCCCTCACATCAGATGCCACCTTCTTCTCACGTGTCAAGAGTGTGCCAAATGCCTTATTCTCTGCTACTCTCTCTGCGGAGTACTTTTCCTCTCTATTCGATTAGGCAGGTTTCTACTGGTCTTCCAAAGCTAGGCCCTAATGTCTCTTCTCACGGGAAGCCTTTTCCAGACCCCTCAGGCACTGTTTAAGTTCCCTTCCTCTTTGTGCCCGCTGCTTTCTGCGTGCTAATGCGATGCATTCATGCATGGCAATTATTTGTGAACATGGCTGTCCCCTCCCTGGGAGATGGGTCAGTCTTAATTCCTTCACTGTGCATCATGGTGCTCCATAAACACTGATTGATGAGTCCAGGGATGAATGGAGCTTTCAGAGGATAGGAAAAGCCTGACTGAAAGGCAAATTCTCAGTCCCCTTTAATGATTTGCCATGGATGAGCTTTGGACCCCAGAGTCATGAAGGCAGTTCTCAGATAGTTTTCTTTTAATAATAAGCATTTTAGGTGATAAATAAGGTTGATATCAGATTTATGGTCACACGTCTTTATATGCGATTCAATGGCAGTGATGAGGAGGAAACAATAACAATATTCATGCCTAACGTTGATTGAGGGCTCAGCATGTCCCAGGCATGGTGGCAGAGAAGCTTTATATGCAGCAGCCTGTTCCCTGCTCACCAGCACCCTGCGTGGTTTATACTGTCATCCGCATGTTATGCATAAGGAAATTGAGGTAGAAAGTTCTTCAGCAACTTACTCAGGATCTCACTATTAGTAAGCAGTGGAATCCAGATATGAATCCAGAATGCTGGACAGATACGTTGATGGAAAACGAGGGCTACAAGGAAAAGTCAAGGGTCCACTCGCAGTGCTGATTATGGATTCAACCTGTGATTTCTTGCCCTTGTGGAATTTGAAAGGCATTGAGTGTTCCCTCTTCTGTGTTACCTGTCAATGTTATCTGATTGCTCAGATTTCAGAAAAATGTTGAATGCATATCCTAGACCTGTCCACATCTCCAGACTGAAGCCAGACAGCTGGGATCCTGGCAGTGTCTCTAGACTCAGAAGAAACGTGTGGGATTAAGTGGTTTTCTGGAAAATGTTGGCCAAAAACCACATTCACCCCAAATTGCTGTATGATTGAAACACATGGGTTTTCTTTGTGTTTTGGATAATTCAAGTGGTGGCCTCAAGCTTCTATTTCACTGTATTTGTGTGGGAGTCAACCAAAATAGCTTTATATAAACAACAGAAAGTACACAAAAGCATTCGCACCTTGTCTCTGCTATGATGATTTGAAATATCCTCAGGACACAGCGGTGATAACAAAAAAGTGTGGCTTTTGTATTGATCAGCTTTTAATTTTAAAATTAAAATTAAAATTTTGAAAGACATAGCCCAGTCCGGGGGGTCTCTGTTTCATATCTGGTTGCGTTCAAAGCTTTTATATTTGTTTATTACTTGGTATTTTGAGCACTATTATTTTATTTCTTAAATATAAAATTCCAATTATATTCTCCAGAGATATCTTCAATTGTTTGTGATGATCAAATATGCTGAATTCTAACAAAGAGGGGCAGTAATTTTGGTTTTAAGTTGATAATATTATGTTTCGTGGTTGATGGGGAATTTCTAACATATTTTTCCATCTTGTATTTTTGAGAGATTAGAGGTTTTGTGAAATGTTTATGGAAATGTTGACTATAAAGATAAATCTCTTTCCTTTCAACATCACCAAAATTAATTAAAATATGGTAATCAAAGTTCTCTACATCCGTGTGTCAGCACAGCTGCCCGGCTGGGCCAATAATAAATGTTTATTGTTGTAAGCCACTGAATGTTGGGATGGTCTATTAGACATTATTGTGGCAGTAGATAATTAACACAAATAGCCAAATATTTAAAGTATATGTAAAGCAATGTGGCAGGACTCAGAAATTCACAAATCATGTATAGCATCTAACCTTATTCAGATATGGGCAAAGCAATTCTTGTGTTCAGCTGTTACTCATTTCAATGCTCCTTTGATTTGGATATCTTGGTAATTATCCCTTTGTAAAATTTCCTAGAATATTAGTTAAAATTGGGCATAGAGGTCACCTACTCCAACTTGTTAACTTCATAGGAAAGAGATCGAGGCCAGTTCATGCCTACAGCTGCTTAGCTAGCTGTCTACAGAGCTGGAGCTTAGCATTCTTCCTACTAAACTTGGATATCTTGGTTCTGCTCTTAGCGAGATATCATAAAAAGAAAAATATTTTGTGAATACTGGATCTCATGGAGGTTACAACTTCTGCCACCATGACTTTGAAGAAAGTAATTCTGTCAGTGCTTTCTCTGGAGATAGCCGCATTCAGCTATTGCTGAAACCAAAATGTCTCAAGTCTTGGGGTGGAGACATTTAATACACAACAATCAACACGTTATGTCTATCTATCTGCATGTGTTTGGCAAGTTATGAGCATGGGATCAAAGAGTGTTGATTAAATAGATGCAGCTTCATGATTCTGATGGAAAAGCAATCTTCCTCCTTTGAGGTACAAGTCATATAGCCCTTGCTACCCACATGTCTTACCTTACATCTTCTTTCAGAATGCAATCTCGGGCATTATTCAATGGCAGCAAAATGAGCACTATGGTCCCCACAGCATGCCTATGAAACACAGCTCTGAGCAGTTTCCTACGGGGAGTAAACTGTCATTTTTCACCACATTAAATTTTATAAGTTTCAAGCGAATGGAAAATGGATTTTATTATTTTCTCTCTCTCTCTCATTTTCTTTTTCTCTCTCTCTCTTTTTTTTTTTTTTTTTTTTTTTTTTTTTTTTTTTTTTTGCCATGAATGTTTTATGGCTGCAAAAACAGAATTTGTGGTTTCAACTGTTCGAGTTTGATGCAGAAAGCTATGGAACCTCTTATGTAACCTGATGGCCTGAATAATTATCAAAATATTTTGCTTTCCACCCTTTCTAAGCCTTAGCAGCAGAAAAAAAAATAGTGTATGCAACCTTTTGACCACAAAATAATAATAATGAGAAAGCCCCTTTTACAAGACCTGCTCCTACACCTACGCTAGGGATGCTGTAACTGGGGAAAGGCCAGAACTCTGTCGCCTGGGCCTGGGTCCCAGCTCTTATCAGGGGCTACCTTTTGCAAGGAAGGAAACAGAGCTTATGAGAAGAAAAGCTAGGATTGAGAGGGAAAGAAATAAAAATGGAAAGGATACCACTTGGTAGCGACCCAGAGCCATATGGGATCTCACCTTTTCTGAATCTAGGAATCATGTTGTATTGACCTGAAAAAAAATTAAGGGATGTAAAAGTGTGTGTGTGTGTGTCCTCCTTTTGGCTTTTACAAAAGTTGACGCCATCGTTTCTGAGTGTCTCTCTGAGAACAGTTTACCTTTTGGTGACACCCAGACTTCTCTGAAATGCGTGTGAGCTTCATTTTATGAAACCTGAGACCCAGAAAATCATGCATATGAATCAAACTCATAATGGAAATTCTGTTTTCCTTTTTTAAATTTCAGAGGTTTCTAAGCTTCATTTAAAATTGATTTTTAAATTAGTAGTAGCTGTCATTCTATCGTCATGATTCTTTGCAATAATCTTTCTTCCTGAGGTTGAAGATCCACGCACAGCAACATGTATTTCAACTATAGGGTCCAGCGTAATGTGACTCCCAACATCAACTACACCTCCCTAAAAAAGAAAGACAAATTATCTGTAGTTTTTCCTCCATTTCAGTTTATTTTTTTTTACTACTCGGTTGCATTCATATATTCATAAATGCCGTTATCATCATGCTATGCTCCTAAAGGAAAAAAATAATCTCGCATACTTTGCCTATACCCAGGAAACACAAATTTATTTGCCAGTAAACCCAGTTTTCAACCACCTACATAATGTACTAATGCATGGGAAGTATAGAAGCCATTGGCCAAGGTTTTGCCCATTTATCAGTAGAATATAGGTCCATAGAATCAGGGGCATTGCCTCCCCTGTTCTAAGAATACACTGCATGCTACTACTATACACCGCATATAGCAGAAGCTCAGTAAACATTTGCTGAATGTCTGAACAAACCCACTTGTTCTAGTTTGCTACCTGCCAGAATGCAATATACCAGAAACAGAATGGCTTTTTAAAAGGAAAATTTATTAAGTTGCAAATTTACAGTCCTACGCCTGTGAAAATGTCCAAATTAAAGCACCAACAAGAGGTTACCTTCACTCAAGAAAAGCCGATGAAATTCATTATTTCTCTGTCAACTGGAAAGGCACATGGCGAACACAGTGACGTCTGCTAGCTTTCTCTCTAGGCTTCTTGCTTTATGAAGCTCCCCCAGGGGCATTTTCCTTTTTCATCTCCAAAGGTCTCTGGCAGCATGGGCTCTCATGGTTCTCGTTGCTTCCTCGTGGCTCTCCTGCTTTCTCCAAAATGCTTCCTCTTTTAAGGATTCCAGCAAACTAATCAAAACCACCTGGAATGGATGGAGTCACATCTCCCACTAATCAAAGGTCAATACCCACTATTGGGCATGTCACCTCTCCATGGAGATAACCTAATCAAATTTCCAACCTGCAGTACTGAATAGGGATTAAAAGAAATGGCGGCTCCCACAAAATGGGTCAGGATTAAAACATGGCTTCTCTAGGGTACATAATCCTTTCAAACCAGCACATCATCAAACTCTATATTGCTAATAAGTTGTATAAATTTATTATATAAATTGAGACGATACTGGCTCATTTCTCTGCTTAAGAGACTGAGAGGTAATGATGAAGTATCTGCCTTTTAGACTGTCAGATATCATGGGCTGTTGGCTTTCAGAAGTAGAAATGGCACTGAACTTGAATTCCCAAAGATCTCCAAGTAACATTAAAACTCTTAGATTCTGTTTCCTGATCTATAATATGGGCATGTGGACCTACTTTTTGGAGTGATCTCTTAAAAGAGATGGTGCTAGGGTAATAGCTATATAGGAATTTGAATATGTGTTGAATGCTATTATAGGAATGGCATAAAGCCAGTAAATTTTGACCCACCCCTACTTCTGAAGAGGAATAACACAAACACTGTTAGAATTGGAAATTACTACCAATGATTTTAGCTAAGGATCTCCCAAGGCCTTGCAATAATGGCTCTTTGTAAAGTTTTGGTAGAGTTTTTATGGATATTGGGTTTTGAGTCTGAGAGACCTACTGTGAAATTGAAGCTTCATTAATTTATTAGATATCTAAAGTATGAACAAGATAAGCCATATCTCCAAACTTCTAATTCCCCACTTACGAAGTGGCAAGAGTGTCCATCTTGTGGAATTTCTGAACATGTGAAATGATGATAGTCATGCAGCAAAGTGATTAAAATTGTAGGCTCTGGATTTAGCCTGGTTGGGTTCATGTTCGATCTCTGTTTCTTACACGTTGGCTAAACATGAGCAAGTTCTCCTACTTTGCAGCACCTAAATTTAGGACAGTTTTGAGGGGGTTAACTGAGATAATGAGTAGATTATATTTCACAATTGCCTGAAAGGTGGTACATGTTGAAGAATTTCAGTTGCTATTAGCATCATTATAGTCATCGTTATCTCCTATTAAATGGAAGCTATTTTAACACCACTACTGAACCATTTGTAAGAGGCAATTCCATTTACAGAAGATGGATACTGTTTGTACTGTTTTGTTTTTAAAGAGATGCTTTGTAATTTTTACAAAAGTGTTCTCATGAGGAAGCTGGTTTATTTTCATGGTAGTTTCTAGAAGGGAAGACTCCTTCAGGGCTGGCCATGCAAAGTAGCTCCAGAGAACTTATAGAAGGAATGACAACTACGCTGTGAATTTCACTTCTTCCTATTGGATTAATCTCATGCCCATCAAATTGAAATTCGAGTGATTAGCCATCCATGCTGCTTGGTTAATAACAGTCCTTCTATTCAGGACATATTGAGTTTAGGAGCTGATGGAGTTTCCTTTTCAAATCAGCTTCTTTTGAAAATCCTTCCTAATGGAACTTTGCTCATATGGCCAGAGAACAATGCAACCAAATAAGCCACCAGCTGGAGTGAAAGAGATGGCAAAGCTAAAAGGCATGGCTCTTTCTGGGGAAAATTAACCTCCCAATTTTGCCCAGTAATTGATTCCATCTGACTGAGGAGTTTCAATCTTGATTGTGATTGTGTCATTTGGATAGCTGGGAAGCGAAAGCCTGTAATTATAGTCATGCAACCCTGTTATCAGAGCCTGCGGAGGGCTTTCGTCTCTTCCTACACTGGGTGATCACAGGTGAGGCTGCCTAGGGAGGGAGGAAGGAGAGAGGGGAAAGTGGGCTGGTAGTTCTTTCTGCAAGGGAAAGAGCGCCTCGGGCAAACTCGACCATGAAGAAAAGGTCAGAGGTCGATGCAGTCCTCTTGAATTTTCATGGTATGGACCTGGAGAAACTATACTTCCTGCTCCTTCGAGTTCTTCTCCCCAGGGAGATGGTTTGCCTGGGAACAGCAAATAAAGCTCAGGGACTGTTAGGACTAGCAGGTAGTTGGGGGAATCATTACAATGCCATCTATGATATACCAGTAAAAGCTGTATAAATAATCTTAATGATGTCGAGAAAGGACCTATGAACTGACCATGGGAGCACTGAATTTTAAATGAGGTAAATTAAAAACTGGACTGGATACCACTGAAATTTATAAGCGTCATTGGGCTACCATGATTGGACCAAGTGCAATTTTGCTGCTGTTTGTTGGTATAAGTGCTTGTTTTGTTAAAGGTTAAGGTGAGGTTAGATCTATTTGAAATGCATCCAATGGGATGCAGAGACATGCTTTTAAGTGCTTTATTTGGAGCCAGAAACCCCTTGGTAATTGGAACTAGGGTACTAGCATGATAGTTATGTAGTAACTAGAACACGTGCAATCTTTCTATTTCCTTATACATTCACCTTTTTGTTGAACAAAGTTCTTGAAAGAATATTGACTGGCACTGTTCTTTGCATTCCTGCAAGTACTTCCAGGGAAATTTAAATAATGGCCATTATGAACTTCATGCAACTATTAAACTATAAGAAATCAGTTGTATAGAAGCTACACTTATTATTGCAAAGAAATTGGCTACAACTGGCAGAGAAAATCCTAGTGTCTATTAAAGATGAACAGTGTTTTGAATACTGTTAACATAATTGCAAATACATATACACAGTTGTTGTCATTAATATTTTAACTAATATTTGAATAATATTTAGCAGTTCACAAAACACTTATAGGAGTTTCTTATGAATCCGTCCAGGGACGATTTAGGCACATAGAAAAGTAAAATATCTTGATTTCTCTATATATGTATTCACATATGCTTATGTATTTCATATATATATATATTTCTTTCCCTTTTTATACAAATATCACATATTTCATGTAGGGTTCTATACCTTGCTTTTTTTCCTGCACTTAATAGTATATATCTTGGAGAGCATTCTATAGCCATTGCATACATTTCCTTATTTCCTTTTATAACTGTATTGCTACATATTATAGGGACATATAATACTTTATTTCACTTATCCAAGACTGCCATTAGGTTGTAACCAGTTTTGTGCTATTGCAAATCATGTTGAAAAGATTAACTTGTCCCATTGTTTCCAATATTTCTTCATGAGTGCTGTTTTATCTTTTGAAGATAAAGCATCTTGGTCATTGGAGACGCCCCATGTAAATAGTCTATATGGCCACTTTCCATTTTACTGAAAGGAGTTGGAAGGAAAAATAGAGGAGAAAGCCACAGAATGGTCACTAGAGCACTGTAATTATTGAAGGCAGGCAGTCTATTGCTGGAGCTCCTGGAAGACTGAGTGGCTGAGGTATGGAAAACTCCCAATTAGATGATTAATTTAGGCACTGGGTGTGCTTTTAGCCTATGGCCATGCAGTCAGGAAAAGAAACAATTGCCTCTCAAATTGCCATGCTGGACTGATTAATTTTTAATTGAGTCTTGTTAAAGGCATGGAAAACTGTGACATATATAACTTGAAGAAATACTCCTGAACCAGTGGGAGCCACTCTCCTCCCTGCAGGAACCCCCGCATTTAACGGGAGAAGAGAGTGACTCAGATAGAGCTTGGAGGCAGGGGGTCGACAGTCATCCAGGGAAGGCTCAGCTGCCTTGGAGAGAAAGCGGGACTTCAAAGCAAAATGTCAAAGGGACAACCAGCTTTCCCTCTGGCCTTCTGTGGTCAGGCTACCCATGGGACCTTGCCACGCAGTGAGCTTTTCCTCATATCACTTGTTGCCTAGGATGAAGACAACTTCCACTACTCTTAATGGAATGCAATAAATCTCACTGCTGTCTAGAAAATTCATATCAGACTGGAGCCCTTGTCCACTACTTTTCCTTTTGTCATGTGTAATATGAGAAGAAAGAGAGGACAGTGTGTCTCGTACTCAAGCTAGAACTTTTGATTTTTTAGAAATGGATTCAGAATTGGGTGAGGGGTAGAAAATTAGGACAAAATGATTTTGGGGGGAGTGTGGAATGATGCTAGGATACTACAAATGAGAAAGGATCTTTTAAGATGGCATCCTGGAGTTTTTGAGTTTTCTAAGAGTTTTTGGAGATACCTTACTTGCATCCTGGAGTTTTTGAGTTTTCTAAGAGTTTTTTGGGGATACCTTAGTTAGTGGCAGTTCATCTGCCATGAGCACTGATAAGGTTAAGAAATTCCACTGGGCCCTTTATAGGTGTCATTCATTTTTAGAAGCTGGGGAATTCCAGGGACTAAAAAATGTCTGTGAATCAACCGAGACCCATAAGTGGAAGTTACTTATGTTGATGCACCATATACAATTTCAACTACATTAATTAGCATTACTTCCTTATTAAGATATTTCTTTTTAAATCCCTTTAGTTGGTATCTTTGATATAGTGTCAAGGAGAATCTCAGAAGTTTCTGTTGTCTAATTTAAATTTCACACTAATTCGACGAAGAGATCATCACCCCTATCTCACAGATGAGAAAGAGGCTCAATGAGTGTATGTAATGAGCCTGACATCACACAATGGCAGGTCTCGTGTTCATAAGCAGGTGTGACCCCCTCTTCTTTGCAGTGTCCCTACATGAGATATTTCCACTTTTTTTTGCTGTCACTTTAGACTGCCCCAGTCCTAGACTTCATCTCCCAGCATTCTGCTGATTTCTAGTACGGACTTCAGAAGTTAAACATTTCGGTCTGAATCCCAGTCATGTTACCAACTTCTGCATAACTGTAGGCAAATCTCTTCATTTCCCTCATCTTCACTTGTGGAATGGGAATTATACTTTTCCAAACTTGTGAGGGTTAAATGAAACCAAGGTAGATAATATCTGTCGATAGTTTAATATGAACCCGGTGCAGTATAACCATTCAATACAAGATGCCTAAATTTTTATGATCTTATTACTGCTCGGGTCTTGCATAGGTCTGTATTCGGTTCTCCAAATTGAGATCAGTTAAAAAACTGGTTTTCATGGGATAAGGAAGACTTGAATAATGCAATAATTAATTAATCCATGTGAATAATACCCAGATAGTCAGAGATGACCTTCTAACCCTGAATCAAACCAATGATGAAGTAGAAGTTATAGAAGGATGTGAAACAGCCACAGGTTCAAATATTAGCACACATAAAAACGTCTGAAATACTAATAATGATAAACTGTTAAATGATATAAATTAGATTATTGTTCAAAAGTGTCTACTCCCTTCTCTCCAATTCCTTGGGGGGAGTGTGCATCTTACCTTATGGATTTTGGGTTTGGCCATGTGACTTTGGGTTCAACTCCTCAATTTGGTTCCAGCCATTGACTTTTGTTCCTTCATAGGATTAGGAGAATGATGCAATTCACTTGCATGGCTGGGTTTGCTCTCTTGCTCCTCTGCAATTGCCATGAGATGTGCTTGCCTTGGCTAGACCCCTGGTGCAAGTAGGACGAGAGGTACAGAGAGCAGATCCGGACTCAAAGTGTACCTGGGGCTGCCCAATTGAGCTTGACCTTCACAGCCAATGCCTAGCCCATGTGCAGGGGTGTATTAGGATACTTACTGTTGTACGCTACTAAGCCTCTGTGGTAATTTGTTCTTTGTGTGTGTGGGAATAGGTAACTGATAGACTAAGCAATGAGTGTTAGGTGTATGATAGCTGTGCAACCCAAATTAGCTATCATCCGCTGTTTCATAGCTATAAATAATGCAGATTATCTAATGTGTTCTTAAATCAATATTATTTACTTAAATACATAACATAGATTTTTAAAATTTAGATGGTGTATCTCCACCTTTTCTTTTCTTGAGATGGTTTGAATGAAGCAGGTGATTCTCATGCATCCTTGGACAAGTCACCTGGGCCTCTCCAGTCTGTTTCTCCATTTGAGGAAGAAAGATATTGTTTGCCACCCAACCTTCCCCAGGGGTCACAAATTAACAGTTGACACACTCTTTGAGATCTCCTATGAAACGTGCAGTTTTAGTCGAAGCATGCCTATTATTTATTTTTATTATCCATTTTAAAATCGAACACTTAACTATAGTCCATAGTTTGCATTATGGGTATTTTCCCCCATAATTGGTTTGAAATTTTAAATAGCTCAGTATGTAGAAAAGTGAGGAAAGTAATTTGATGGAAAGACACATACCTCCATTCTGATTTAGAATATCAGTTAGCATTTTACCAAATTTGCTTCAAGCTTTCCCCTTTTTTTAAAGTAAATAAATCGTCAAGATACAGTTTAAGCCCCGCCTCTCATCCCTGTAGCCCCTCCATCCGTTCCTCCTTCCTAGAAGGGATTGCTATTTTGAAATCAGTGTATATTATTTGTATATATTTTTCTACATATAGATGTTTTTAAATACTAAGTCATATTATTAATTTGTTTTAAAGTTTTACATCAATAGCCTCACTCAGAACGTATCTTCTTGCAAAACTTCTTTACACTTATCACAGTTCTAGAAACTTCTCAGAGTTGACGCATAGTTCATTTATTTTAATTTTAACTGTGCATAGTTCTCTACATGTATAAATCATATTTTACTTATCCATTTCTCTTCTGATATTCAGTTCTATTATCAGTATCATTATTATTACTTCTACTGCTGTTATTATCCGTTACTACCATGAGTATCCATGAACATGCCTCCTTGCACAAATGGGTGTGTGTGCAGGGTTGATCCCTAGAAGTAAGCCGCAGGGAATCACATGTTCAACTTTATTAGGTGTGGCCAAATAACTCACCAATGTAACTCTAGTCGTTTATACTCCCCTCAGCAGTGGACACAAATCTGTCCCCGTTTATCTTTGTCTTTAGACTCTTTCGCTATCCTCATAAGTACATTTAATCAAATTGCATTTCCCTGACTACTATGGAGATGTTTATTAGCTATTTAAGTTGCCTCTTCCTTGCCTTGCCTATTCACATTTTTTGTCTGTTTTGTTATTTCGTTGTTTAACTTTTTCATATTGATTCGTGGGTTTTCTTTGTATATTTTTGTTTATATAATTTTTTGTTGTTTTATGCATTTCCAGTGTCTTCTCCCAGAAATCCGTGGTGTGTCTCTACTCTTTGTTTGTGGTGTCTTTTGTTATACAAATGTATTTGTAATGGCTGCTTAATTGTCCACTATAGAGATTAAGCAATTTGCTTAACCTGTGTCGTATTATCAGATATCTAGTTTGTTTCTCATTTTTCCACATTTTATAAAACATTGCTATGAATCTCTTTATGCAAACACCTCTGCGTCTTTAAGTATTTTCTCAAATTTGATTCTTAGACTGGGACTCTCGGCTCAATAAATTTGGCTATCTAATGCCAGAATACTTTCTAGAAAGGCCTTCAGCATTGTGTGGGGGTCTCACGCCAGCATTGCCAGTATTTATCAGTGTTAAAATGTTTAAAAATCTTCCCTATTTGAAGATAAAAAATGGTATCTCATTGTTTTAATTTATGCTTCTTTGATTTCCACTGAAATTGAAAAATAATTTTTGTTTCTCAGGAAAAAGAAAAAAAGGAATACTTAAAGCAAATAGATTTTCCAGCCACCAAAAAGGAAGTTTCTTCTATGCCACAACATATTATGTACTGGGAACTCTCCAACTATACACTATATTTCCCATTTATAGCACTAATTTAGATGTTTATGGGTCTGTAAATGTATTCCATTTCTCCCGGGGCTTCTGAATACTTATAAGAGTCTAATATTTTGGAACACTAAATATGCCTTGGGCAAAGTATAAAATGGGGGAAGGGGAAAGCAGAGAAAGAACTGGGTATCAACACAGACACTTTTAAAAATATAAAATAATAATTTTAGACTGCCAGGGTTACTGAGCAACGTAGTACAATTTGTGATACTTGTCCTTCCCTCACGTTGGAAATTAATACTTTCTTTTATTTTGAGTCTCTACTGAGTGCTCAGAATAACACTCTTTGTGGAAGAGAACATAATTGTACTAACAGCTCACATTTACAAACTCTCGCTCAGTGCCATTGAACTGGATGCTTTTCTTTTTTGAGCTGGTTGCTTTTTAATAACTATCACATTTATTTCTCCTAACAACCTAATGAGATATGCATTATTATTATTATTATTATTACCTCCATTTTAGATGCCCGGAAAGACTAAATGACTTGCCCAAGATCACATTAATGTGAAATTAGTGTGTAAATCCAGATTTTTCATTTATGGAGCCAAAGTTTTAAGTAATTATCCATACTTCAAACTAGTCAACAGAATTCTTACTCACAATTCATAGGGATGATGAGGTCAATATATAAAAAACCAGTGATATTTAAGCAGCTGTCACAAAAATCGTTGTGATGCTCTCAAAATGACTTTAGAGAGAGATGCAGCATGGGAGAATATGGAAACAAAGCCTCATGTGAGATTTCCTGCTAATTTGTAGCTTGCAATCCCCATCCCAGTTTTGAGGTAGATAATCAAGTTTTTAGTGTGATCTGCCTCTCTTGATGGGGTATATGGAATTTTCAATGTAGTGACATACAATAGGATTACTTAATTATTGTTCTCAGTTTCAAATGCTTGACTCACGTAATTTAAAAATAGCATTATGAGGAATATCTGGGTGCATGAACACTCACTAACACGAAGAGGAAAAGCTTGGACGAGAGACTTTCTAACGTGCATTCCTGCATGGAGACGGTGCTGGTTTGAAGCTGTCTGTACTCCCAGCCAGACACGTCCTTAAACTAATCCATTCCTGTGGGTGTGAGCCCATTGTAAGTAAGACCTTTTGATGAGGCTACTTCTCAGTTAAGGTGTGACCCCCACCCCCATTCAGGATGAGTCTTAATCCTCTTATGCGAGTACTTTGTAAATGGAATGAATGCAGAGAGAAAGCTATGGACAAAAGAAGCTGAAAGCCATGAAACTGGAGGAGAAAGGAGAGACCAGCAGATGCCCATGTGCCTTTTGCCATGTGGCAGAGGAGCCAAGGATCCCCGGCGGCTGGGAAGAAAGCATCCTTGATGAGGCCTTGATGTGGGCATCTTCCTGCACTCTAACCTTGAGTGAATAAATTCCCATTGTTTAAACTGAATCATCTCAAAGAATTTGCTTTAAGCAGCCTAGGAAATTCAAACGGGGGGCCTAGCCTGTCAAAGTGTAAAAGCTAGTCTTATTTTAGGAACTGGAAACTTTAAATGACATTTTCAATGAATCCCCAGGTGGAGGAATAATATTTTCTGTCATTCTCATCTCTCTGAAAAAATGAAGAGATTGGCCAGTATGACAGTGGCTCAGCAGGCAGAATTCTCACCTGCCATGCCGGAGACCCGACCCGAGTTTTATTTCCGGTGCCTGCCCATGCAAAAAAAAAGGAGAAATCGATTCTAAGTCCTGAGTGTTTGACATACTGAGGAATAACGATTCTGGACTGGGCTTCCTTAACAACCAGCCCTGGAGGCACATGCCATTATCACCCACCCTTCTAGTTTCAAGGGACAGGACTGAAGGGAACTTGGCTCGGGCTATGGGCTGTTATATTGAAGCTATTCCTATTGGGGTGCAAATTTTTAACTTTGTCAGTACATTAGATTAGTATATACCACATCATATTAGGAAACAGGAAATTATCTTTGAAGAGACATTTTAATTATCCCATTAATTATAACAAATCAAGCATTTATTAGTTAGAATCCTACATGACGGTGTCTTATGAAGCACGAGTGTCTACCCCTCCTTGTCTAAGCCCATTGACATTGGGTTTCATATTGAACTCTTCCAAAGCAAGGTCAGCAGCTCCCTGACTTGTGCGGGAGTGGTTGGATGGAGGCAGAATTTTATTCACTTGAGATCTTAATCCTCTCTCTGCCATTTTTTAGCTGCATGATTTTGGGCAAGTTGCCCCATGTCTGTAAGATACATTTAGTTCGGTTATATAATATGGATATAATGTCCATGTAGTTTGTTAAGGATATTAATAAGTCATTGGCCAAATGGAGATGGGAAATTCATGATATCTGAAATTCTGTCTATCTGTCTCTTTAACCATCCATGCATCTATCCATCCATTCATCCATCTGTCCATCCATCCATCTGCATGTTGTGCTCCTCAAACTTTTATCAGAATAAGAGTTTGAAGAAGGTTGTTGTTAAATTGGGAGAGGTAAATATACTACTGAGAAAGTTGTTAATCCAGTACAGAACAACTCAATTCTCATCAAGTCTTCCAAACGTTAAGGATTACGTATAAGTTTAATATGACTCTACAGATGAGAGTATCTTTTGAGAGTCTGTAGAATTTTTTCTTATGTCTCTGGAGGGTAGAGGGTCAAGGAACATGTGGATACAGCATGGGGAAAAAAGCAATCTGTATATCTTCTTTTCTTCTCTCACCTCCTTCACTAACCGGATCTTAACTTGAGAAAGGAAATGCTAGGTCCTATAATGACCCATGGGGAACAAGAATCCTCCTTCAACTGTCCCCAGAAGGTTGTGACCCAGCCTTTAATCGAACACCCCAACGGGGAGCTTAATATCTATCTCCCATGGGAGTTGTGATATTTCTGGCCAGCCTCAAGTGTTTGACATTCTTACCTGCACTAAACCCAAATAACTCCCAACAGCCTCTTCCTTTTGGTCTCAGTCCTGTACTTTGTAGCCAGACAGGACTAGCTATGTCCCTAAAGAAAATCTAACATCTCGTAACTAATGGCTCTTAAGCAAGAGGACTTATTTATGTTTCTGCAGAAAATAATAATGGTACTTATCCAGATTTCTTTACCAGACACCTTAGTAAATTGTGCCTTCCAAGGGCAGACAGCTAAATCTTTTGGCGGGTGCCAGGTTGCGGCGGTGCCACATTGAAAACCACAAGCTTCACTAGAGGGAGTGATCTAATGAGTTTATGACTCTGTCCAGGGCCCAGCGACAGCACTATTGAGTGACTTCATTGCAATCAGCATTGCTGACTAATGCCTGTATCAACACCTACCGCCACCACCACGGGCGGTTCAGTGATTTTACGTTTAGCTTGATTTCTCCAGACGGAACTTTTCCACATCATTTGAACTAATTGAGGTAATGGAGAAATTATTCTGGTGCCAGAACACTCTTACTTTCTCTAGCCCACTTCCCCCTTTGGTAAAGAAAGACAACAATGCTAACAGTCTCCCAGTGTTTCTTTAGAGTCAGCAGTGGGGAGCTTGATCATGGCACAGTTGCATCTAGCCTGCTTCTGGACAATTACGGCTGGAAAACGTACTCTCACCTCCATCTCTCTTTGCTTCCCCAGGCTGCACACCCTAGCTCCCTACTCGTGCCATGTTTCCTGAGCCACTGCTCAGTGGGGATTCCAGAATCCTTCCTGCTGTTCTCTGGGCTCACCGCAAGAAATCCTCTAACATTTGCTAAAACAACTAGCAGATGGGAGCAAACATTTTATGCGTACATATTCCACCTTAATTACATGCATTGTCTGCCAATGTTTATAGCGTCTCAGGACCGAGCTGTCTGAATATGGTTTCGATTACTGGGATTTGTATCAAGGGTGGAGTGGTGCCTTTTACTGGCCACCCCCCACCCCCAGCCCCTGTTTCGTGTCCCTTACTCAAGAAGATTGAATGAATATTCCCCAGGGCGGTGGCATACCGAACAATTTCTGGCTTTGCCCCATGTCAACAGTTAGGGGCTCAGTAAGCATTTGGGGTTTAATTTTGGTAGCCCACAGTGAGCCTCTCTACTGAAAGGCCCTATATGGTTTGCATTTAGGGGGCTGCTCTGCAGTGTAGGTGGCTAGGATGGCCTTTCAATGTCAGCAGAGTCCCCTGGTTGGCATATGAAATGTTTCATCAACAGGGTGGGAGGCAAGTCTAGATTATTCGGAAAGGTGCATGTTTGTTTGAGGTTGGAGGGAATCATCTCATAAATTCTAAATAACAATAATGACTACAATAATAATATCCAGCTTGCATATTTGTTGGTGCATTTTCTCTGCTTTTTCCTGCTCCTTCCAGTTGCTAGTCTTGCAACTTTTTCCTTTCTGATCTCTCCAGCAGAGATGGGCAGCTGTGATGATGCGATTTTGAACAACAGAGTTTAAGTCTATCTGGGTTATTACCGGTTAGGAGCTCTGGTCAGTGTTAGGGAAGCAGTGGTTGTTAGAGCTTGGAGCTGCAATGGGTGTTTTGCATTACTTGTGGATTTTCTTTCTCCACTTCACCTCTGACCCCTTTTGCAAAGTTAATTGAGAGTTGGCCTTTTCAAATCGACTGCAGGAAATTGACCTTTGTGTTCACGCTATGTTAGGAAAGGCCTGGATGAAGAGCAAACCAGAAGGCAAAATGAGAATTATCTTACCCTCATAGTCGTGCTATGACACTATGTGAAAGGATTCTGGAATCCCTGGTGCAATCCTATGGGCAATGAGACGTGCAGAAATGATTCCCCATTGAATCAAATAATAACTCAGAAAATTTCTTTTAATTTGTAATATGTTTGGTGGGTCTAAGAATGAACAATCCCAAAGTACCTTTATAATCATTGTGCTTCAGCTGAAGCCTGCTTCCTTATTTTAGTCATTGGTGGAGACAGTTGCTTGGGGCCATTAACATAGAAATCAGACTCAAGGGGTGTCAGGCCCGTAAGTAAACTAATCTCTGCGCCTATATTTGTTACTTTGGGAAGATGGAAGGACAGTTTTAAAAAGTGCGAGGATTGTTTTTTCTTTCTTTCTTTCTTTTTTGAATGGGCAGTCAACAGGAATCGAACCCGGGTCTCTGGCATGGTAGGCGAGAACTCTGCCACTCACCGTGGCCTGCCCAAAAGTGCCAGGATTTTGACCTTAACAATCCTGGGTTCTACATTTAGGCAAAATATTTTAAAACCCTGAATCTTGATGCTTCATCTGTAAAATAGGGAAATTTGCAAGAAATGATTGTATAAGGCTTAAATGGGTTTTTTTTTTTCTTCAGAGCTTAGCAGATAGATACTCAATAGCTTGATGTCTCATTCCTCATTAGATACATCCCATGTGCCTGGGGAGCCAGTGGCAAAAAGAGTAGACCAGGGACTTACCCTCAGGAAGATTGCATTCTTTGGGGGCTGAGGGTTTCCTTACTTTTTCTGGGGAAATAAGGAAGCTTGATTAAATCAGTGGTGTTTGAAAGGCAATAGGAAATGAATTGTTATTTTTAACTAGAAAGTCAGCATGTGAAATGACTTTGTAAGACTCACAGCTGGATTAAATAATTCTGGGTCAGGATCTAGATTTCATGGTCTGGTGGGGAGGTCAGGCTGAGCTTGCAGACAGGGTGTCTGATTCGCTGCTGGAGCCCAGGCAAGTGCCCTCTATCCACCCCAGGTGGATTTTTATTTTGTTTTGTTTGTTTTACCTGTAAGATTAATATAACAATACATTTTTTAAGCTCATAGGTTTATACATATAAAATCAGATAAAATATATGAAGGTGGTATACAATATAGTCTTCAGTTTATTCTAATTTTATTAGTGAACCAAGCTGAACAGCTCCTCTGTTCTAGCAACTTAATTGTATTGACAAATTATTTTAAAAATGAAGCAAAACTTTAGAAAGTCCTTGGAGGAGTCTGCAAATTTAAATACAGTGACCCAAACTAAGTCATGAGGGGAGATAGAATGAAAACCAGGCAGAGCTTTCCTATTAAAAGCACTTGGGGGAAGGGAAACAAGGAAAGAGAATTCCACGTAAAGCCTAGGTAAAATCATTAACTGAATAACAGGAACAGAAGCAGTTTTGGAGACACATGAGTGAGCCCAGATCTAGGTTCAAATCTCAGCTCCTCCACTGCCGATTGTAGCAGTGAGCTGTTGATGAATAATAATCTGCCCCGACCTAAATGACTTAAAATAACAACTATTATCTGTGGGCTGCCTGGGCAGTTCTGACTTTGGCCAGTTCTGCCACTCTCATTTGGGCTTGTTCAAGAGTTTACTGTGAGCTTGAAGGTGGGCCTGGGTCAGGTGGGTCCAAGATGACCATTGACTTGAGGTCATCGGTTGGAGTGGCTGGCCTACTCTCTCTCATCATCTGACATTCTAGTCTAGTCTTGCGGACACGGTAGCAGGAGAGCTGCAAAAGAGAGAGTAGAGATGTGCAAAGGATCTTGGAGGCTAAGTGCAGAAATGTCACAACATCACATCTGATGCATTCTCTTGCCCAGAGAAAGTCATTAAACCAGCTCAGATTCAAGAGTGGGGAAATGAACTCTACTTCTTGATGAGAGGAGCTGCAAAGTCACAATTCAAGGGTGTAGATACATGGAGAAATGCAGAATTGGACTGTTTTTGTAATTAATCTACCACAGCAGTCTGCATCCTTGAACCAGTTCCTTAATTTCTCTGTGGACCACATGAATCTCATGGAACTGTGGTGAGGATTGGAAACACGCATGAAAATATTAACATGGCGTAAAATGTTTAAGTAGATATAACAAATAGTAGCATTATTATTTCCCCCTTTGTCTTTAACTTTGCAAAACTTACATTTGGTGAACACATGACAATAAATACATGTAGATAAGGAAAATAAGAAGGACAAAATTTTAAAATCACCAAAATGTTACCATCCCAGCTGAAGCACTACTAATATATAGGTGGTTTTTTTTTATGATTTTGTCACTGTTAGCTATTATTTCATGTTGGCTTGGGGATACGGGTATGGCTTCATGTGACACTGGTAGATTAGGCTGCCCTTCCCCATATAAGCAGATAATTGTAGTATCTAGCGCTGCATTCGTTGTCTGCCCTTGGACCTTTCCCTAAGTCTTGTCTTGTATTTATTTGTTATTTTATTTGTTAATGGACCCAATTTTAGCTGTGACTCAGATCTGACCCCCCAGACCTCAATCGCTTTTTCTCTCTTATCCATCCTTGGGTTATTGCCCAAGTAAATAGTCTGATTTGGCTGCCCAAATTTTTTAGGGGCTTTCAGTCCCCTTCAAGAGAAATCAGGATTCCTTAGTGTGAAGTATGAGACTTCTCGTTATCCTCTATTTGATTCTTCCTAGTCTACCTTTGACTCTTTGCCTTATATACTTTTCACCCCAATCAGTGCAGACCTATTCGAACACACCACATGGTCCTGGCACACTGTTCCTTCTACCTGGAAGCTCCTCCCCAGCCCTCTCTTCATGGTGAATCTCCTTCTTATCCTTAGAGGTTTGTTTCCTTGGTTATGTTATCCACGAGGCACAAGCCTTGCTGGCGTGTGAGCCATGTCCTTCTCTGACACGCACACAAGCCTATTATAGGACATCTCCCACTTGTTATTGATTTGCATGTATATTTCTACGACCTGACCCTGTATTTATCAAGTGAGAGGACTGAGTCATGTCTTTCAGTCATTAAACAAGCATGTCATTTGCCAGGTCCCACCTTTATGTAAGAAGAACGAGTGATGGCTAATCGGTAAGACTCTCCCATCCAGCATTCCAGGGCTACTAATCAATGCAACAGATGGCAAGGGTTAAAATCGCTGTTTGCAGCCACAGAACAGAATGAACTCGAGTGATCCACATGGGGATACTGGTACCTTTACCTCCTGATAGCGTCTGCCTCGTGGGGTTTATAAAGAATGTGCAGTGGAGAGCTTGACCTTGAGCTCAGCTAGGTTTCGCCAAGTCAAAGATCAAGATTCAAGGAATGGAAAAGAGTTGGAGGCACTGTCTCATTTATGCCATGTATTCGGGCGATTTTATAGCAGATACATTGATTGATTGAAATTTGGGCAATCACCTTAGATCAAATTGTGAATTGACATTGGGAAAACCACTGCTAAGGAAATGCAAGTTAAAATACCCATCTCCTTTGAAAATAAACAAGATTAAACAAACAGATAACAAAGCAAGCTGGTGAGGCTGTCGTGAGACCAGTTCTTTCCTATACTGTCTTGAGAGTGTAAAGTGAGGTACTAACTTTAGTGCTGTTCGTTTAGGAGCCTATAATAAAGAATAAATAAGAGAGGCAGACAGCAATATATGTTCAGTGATGCCCACTTACATGAGAATGTACAATGAGTTCTTGTTCAGTCATGAAAATAGGACTGAAACTCGTGACGTTTTAGGTAAAAAATAGTTTACAAAAATTTATATGTGCGTGTGTGTGTATACATATATACACAGAGGGTGAGAGAAAAAGAGAGGGGAGAAGGAAACAAAAAGGATAAAAATAAAACAATATTTTAGCTGTACTTATATGTGACTTGAGCAATTACATTTTAATAATTTATTTTTTGTGTTTTCTAAATGTCCTTCTGATAGAGTATCTTATTTCAATATCAGAATATAACTAACCAGTGTAAAAGATATTTGAAGTAAACTACACTATTACAATGTAAACTTAATGCATTATTTTTTTCTTTTCACACTAAGATGAGGGAACTACAGGACTGAGGCCAAATTTATGCACAATACGTTGCTAAATGGCCCTTTGGATGCTTTTGATTTAGGAAAAATGGTATTGCTACTGCCGCCTTCCATGGAGAACACTCCACCCAAATAGTTTTCTAAGAGCAAATATCGGAAACAAACAATAATATAGTTTTCTTTTAGAAACAAAACCTGTGTTTAGAATCCAAAACTAATGTAATCGCTCTGGAAACTATTAGGGTAAGTAATTCCATGTTGGTTAGTTCACGCTCCCGTGTCTCCGGGACGTGGTGAAATCTAGCGGAAACAAAGGTTTGGACAGGAGGGAAAATGATTTTAGATTCTCAGTCCCTTCCATGTCCCTGGGCAAGTCACACATGAGCAGTGACAGGGGAGTCTTGATAGCCCCCAAACCTCTCAAGTTTTCCCATTACCTCTGACTTCTCCTGCCCTTATTCTGACTTCCCAATTTTTCTCTTTTTGGATCATACTGTATTTGGAGGAGTTGCCTTCTGGGCAGAATCCACCGTTACTCTGGTTCCCATTTTCTAAGTAATGTGGCTTCCTTCTATGGCTCATTTGAAATCCTCAGGCTCCATCAGGTCTGAGGAAGGGGGTTAAGGTGCCCTCAGGACGAGTGGAGGAGGAAAAAGCCAAGTGGAAGTTACTTGCATGCCAGCTCTTCCCCGGGGAGGGCGTCCTGGCCTCCACAGCTGTCCAGAGGGAGCCTCCTGGGGTCCCCTCCACTGCTCTGGGCTGAGGAAAAGGGTGATAGAGACAGCAGCTGATGTGCCGCGCAGCTTCTTCGATGACCTAGTGAGGTTTCCCTTCACAGCTCTATAACATAAAAAGAATTACACAAAAATAGCAACAATAAGAATATCCAGGATATTGCCCCGAACATTCTTGACTTTGGTTGACCTGGATGCAGTGTGGCAAAGTGAAGACACTGTGGAACTGGGAGCCCAGCAGATCGGGGACAGAACCATGGACCTGTCACTTGTGTGTGTCTCTGGACATTTTGTAAAGTAGGATTAAAAATAGCTATTTTCTGTGGGATTCATGGTCCTTATGCCCGAAGTCCCAGGAGTGTGTTTCTGGCCAATGCTATGAAGATATGCTGAGTCTCAGTAACTCCTCCTTTCCTGAACAGTGGGAAAGACCTTCTAGGGATTAATCTCAACTTTCCAATTCTCCTGTTGGCTTCTTATCAAAAGCCTGGCAGTGGCTTCCAGTGAGCTTAGAGGCATCAGTTCATCCAGGGTGGAGCAGCTGGGGCACTTGTCTTAAAGCTGGTGAGAACACTGCTTCTGCTTATAAGGTATGTCATAGATCAATAAAACCATAGCACTGTTGTCTAACTTGTCCTTTGGGTAACATTTTCCCCTTTTATTATTTTTATATGGAGTGTATATTGGTTTGGATACTTTCTTTCTTTCTGCAGATTTTCACATCTCTGTTTCCATATACGTGTCCTGACGAGCTTGCACTTCTCACACAGCACCTGCCTCCCCTGGCTCTTTGGGGAGGAACCCCCCATCCTGCTACCAGTTCTCTCCTCTCAACACCTGTCAAGCCAGCCTGACCTGGTGGAATGGTGGCAATGGAATAGTTTGAATTCAACGAACTCCCCATCCCATATTTTAAAGACTCCTTGAGATGAAATAGGTAAAGTACAAATGGTAGGTGCATAATAAGTGCTCTTTCTCCTTTTCCACTTTTCATACCCTCTAATAGGGCTTAAATTGTTTTATCCCAAAATATGTGTTCAAGGTCTAATCTCCAGTCTCATTTGACATGAATGGGACTATATTTGGAAATAGGGTCTTTGAAGGTGTGATTAGTTAAGATGAGACCAAACTGGCGTAGGATGGGCCCTTACTCCAATATGACTGGTGACCCTAGAAGATGAGAAAAGACGCGGACACATATGAGCATACCTTATGATGGTGGAAGCAGAGGCTGAAGGGCTGCTCTGTAACTTCAGAGAGTGGAGGATTGCCAGCAACCCCCAGGAGCTAGGAAGAAGCAAGGAGGGATCCTCCCCAAAAGGTTTCCAGGGGAGCATATAGCCCTGCTGACACCTTGATTTTGAATTTCTGGCCTCCAGGACTGTAACAGAATAAATTTCTGTTACTTTAAGCCAACAAGTTCACAATAATTTGGTACGGTGGCTGTAGGAGGCTAAGAAATCTCCATCCTCAGTTGAGGCAACCGGCAAAGACAGAATCAAATTCCATGAGGGGAACAAATAAAAATAAAACATGACTGAAGTTAACAATAATTTTCTACAACACCCCAATTAATTTTTCTGGTGTAGAAAGTGGGTCCATCCCTGGCAGATTTCATTCTTTTGTTTTGTCCCACAGTCACTTCCCTCAGTCAAGTGTACTGCCTACAACGAACACAAAAGAAGAGACGGCCCTTGGCAAATATATTGAGTTTCTAGTCTTGTTTTATTTTGTTTCCAGTTTTTTAAAAATTTTTTTAAAATTTATTTTATTTATTAAACATACCAATGGACAAACACAAATATTCTTACCACATTCTTCTATTCTACACATATAATCAGTAATTCACAATATCATCACATAGTTACTCTGTGACTGTGCCTAACTTAATGCTTCTCTGATACTCATTTGATTCCATTCTCCATTTTGTGGCCAACGTTAGCCCCTTTAAATCATTCTCCTGATGGAAACGTCCTAGGGTCTTCCCACTTGTCCAGATTCCTTGTCCTGTAATTTAAGATCCTTCATGATCAGTCTCTGGCCCATCTTTCATGTCTCTTCCTGCCACCTATGCTTTTCTCCAGACAAGGTGAACTATCTGAGATTATGCCAAATCACCAAGCTGCTATGACTGCCCAAAAGAGCAAAACAGGTTCTTTATTCTTCGAACACATCAAATGATTCCTCCTGGGATGCACTTAAACCCTTACTCCCTCTGCCCAAATTCCTACAGCAACCCCCTCTTGAGTTAGGTATTCTAATTCTTTACGCTCCTCGTTTGAATAACGTGATACTATCTCAGGCCTCTCAACCATGGGATCTTTTCCCAAAGAGCTTAACTCATTGATTAAAATGAAGATCCTGAGATACCAGAGTCCAAGGCTAGTCCAAGATGCCATCCATATTACAGCCCCTATATTCTCTCATTACCATGTCAGATATAACCAAACAAAAGGTCTGCCTGCCTTGAGGTAAGTGATTATAACCACCTGATGATCTCAGGCCCAGGGGCTGGGGCACCTAGACCTTACTTGGAGATAGAGGTGACCAAAGGGGTGACAGCAGGTTCTTCCACCTGCACCTGTAATACTGCAGGTGTGATCCTAGGAATCAAAGGAAGTTAAGCAGAGTCATCCTCATTTATTATTTCACTCCCAGTAGACATCGCTAACTCATAGTGACATCACAACTTCTGTTTATATTATTCGGTTAACTTATGAACATGTTTTGATTTCTTAGTTTTACTTCTCTCTAGACCAGGGTCAGCAAACTATAGCCTGCATGCCAAATCACTCCCATTGCCTGTTTTTGTACAGCTTGTGAGTTTAGAATGATTTTTACAGTTTTAAGTAGTGGAAAAAGTCAAAAGGAGTGTATTTTGTAACGTGTGAAAATTATATGAAATTCAAATTTTGGTGGCTGTAAATACTTTAATTGGAACATAGCCAATAAAGATGTAAACAATCTGTTTGTTTGCATATTATCTGTGGCTGCTTTTGCACCACAATGGCAGAGTTGAGTCATTTTGACAGAGACCGTATGGGCTGCAAGGCCTATGCTATTTGCCATCCAGTCCTTTACAGAAGAAATTTGACAACCCCTGCCATAGACGATTCATTCCTTGAGGTCATATTTGTGCTATGCTTACTTTTATCCCCCAGAGCATCATCATAAATGGCTCACAGTAGGCTGTTAATAAGCACCAAATGAATGAATGGATACATGGGTGAAAAGGGGATGAGCTATGTTGTAGTCCATTATCCATTCTAGTTTCAATATTCTATAACTCTGAAACACACTGGGTCTCTCTAGCACCTGGCCTTTTTTTTTTTTCATGTACTAATTTTATTTCAAGATTCCGATTGTCATAAGTATTATTTTGGAAAAGGAAAGTTAGCACCTTGTAATAATTTATGTTGTTTTGTATTTATTATGTTTTAACTAGCTCATTTTCTCTTGGTTTGATATGCAAGGTAAATAAGCCAAGGTAAATCAATGTTCATCTTACCAACAAATGTAAGAAGCTCAGCTATTCAAGATGGTAGGTATTCTAGTTTGCTAATTGCTGGAATGCGATAGACCAGAAACAGAACAGCTTTGAAAAGAGGGAAATTATTAAGTTGCAAGCTTATAGTTCTAAGATGTCCCAGTTAAAGCAAGTCTTTAAAAATGTCCAAATTAAGGCACCGACAAGAGGTTACAGTCACTCAAGAAAGGCTGATGAAGTTCAGGATTTCTCTCTCAACTGGAAAGGCACATGGCGAACATGGTGACATCTGCTACCTTTCTCTCCTGACTTCTTGTTTCACAGGGGCATTTTCTTTCTTCATCTCCGAAGGTCTCTGGCCATGTAGGCTCTCGTGGTTCTGGTGGCTCTGCCATGGCTGTCTTCAAAATGGTTCCCTCCTTTTAAAGGATTCCAGTAAACTAATCAAGACCCACTTGGAATGGGTAGAGTCACATCTCCCTCTAATTAAAGGTTAATGCCCACAACTGGGCAAGTCATATCTACTGGAGATAACCTAATCAAACTTTCAGCCTGAAGTTCTGAATAGGGATTAAAAGAAACGCTGCCTCCACAAGGTTGGATCAGGATTAAAACACGGCTTTGCTAGGGTACATAATCCTTTCAAACAAGCACGGTAGGAAGTGGGGTGGAAGCAGGGAATCGAAGGAGGAGAGGGAGTGGCAGATATTATCAGGATCTATCACTGTTTTAATAGCTCTGCTGTTGTCACGTCAGAAAGGTCCACATTTGGGACCATTTACAGACAGTGAACATGTGTTGAGAGGTGTATGTGGGATGATACATAGTGTGAAAGTGAAAGCTAAACGTTGGATTTTGCCTGACCAGAAAGAGGACCAAAAAGGAAAATCTTTGCCAGGTGCTTTAAGTGCCTCTGCTCACGGCTAACAGGTGTCCTGGGCTCATTTTGGGTGTTTCTAGCTAACCTGAAAATTTCCCTTTGAAAATAGACTTTGCCAAGAATAAGGTCAAAGACACTATTTTAAATTCTTGAGGTACTATAGGGCCCCAGGCTTGGCTTTAAAGAAAGCCAACGTCCTTCTACTTTAGACAGATAGCCTTCTCCTCATCCCCAGCTGCCACGATTTGGGTACGTACACTTTTTGTGAGTGAATTCTCTTGTCTCTAATAAGTAGTTGAATTCTAAGGATTTCTTATTTTAGCTGCTGCTTTCAAGTGAAACAATCTCTCTGCTCTTGCTTGAGACTTGATTGTTTTTGAAGAGAAAATAATACTACATCGTGAGCTCAAAATATCACCCGGGGAAAGAGTTGCATGCATTTCTCTAATTTTCCTCCTCTCATGTATTGCCTTGATGATAATGGCAGCTGTTCTTGTGCATACATTGGACCAAGCATTTTCCTAAGAGCGTTTCATGTACTAAACTGTTTACTCCTTTGAACAGACCCTTGCATAGATGTAGAAACTGAGGGGCACAATTAGTTCATTTAACAGACTTTTCTATTGCTCACCTGCGATCTGCCAGTTATGACTTTAGAACTTTGGAAACCTTCATAGCAATATGCAGACAACCTTGTGGTCTTTTGGAGAGCCTGTTCTTGTGTCTGATATCACAGGGTTGATGAAGTAGCAGAGCCAGGATTTGAACCAGACATTCTGGTTCCAGAGATAACATTTAACACCAGCTCAGGGGTAGGGGGTGGGGTACTGCCTGCCCTGCAGAACTCAGGCCCTGGGGTAAGAGAATATAGTATTATACCTGCCTGGCTCCAACGCAGCCCCTTGGTTCCACGCCTTTCCCCCAAGTTCTGTGAAGTCCTGGTTTGACGCAATCTGATTTATTTTAATTCTTGTTCTACTTGATTGCAGAAATTGTTTTTCTCTCGATTGATTTATTTCCCTTCTCTCTTCACAATCAACATTTCCTTTATTTTCTAGTTACTGTGGTCATCAAAGTCAAAGGATAAAATCAAATGATGAGAAAACAAACACAGCGGGTGGTGCGATGGTGGCTCAGTGGCAGAATTCTTGCCTGCCATGCCGGAGACCTGGGTTTGTTTCCTGGTGCCTGCCCATGCAAAAACCAGGTTTGCATTTCTTTTCAGTGGACTCATCACTCACAGCCCTGTGGGAACTTTGCAACTAGAGTGAGCATGAGTCTCAGTTGACCTTCCATACTTCTGTTGTTCCCGTATAAGTATAAATAGCATCATTTCACTCTAACAATGTCTCATTTTGATAAGGTCACATGATATGGTCATCGATGTGATCCCTTTCCCTTTTTCAGCGTGCTCTGCATAAAACAGCCCACCCTGGGGTCCCTAACCCTGGACCTCCCAAATGTCAACCCAGACTGAGAGAGAACAGGAGGAGATGCCGCCTTAATTAAGTTGGCCTGTCATTTCTCCAGCCAGGACCTAAAATATACTTTATTCCCCCTTTTCCTCATACATATGCTGAGACAATGAAGCTTGTGCTGTTGCAGGAGCCTCTTCCTATATCCTTCCTCTGTCTTTTTTTTTTTTTTTTGCTGACAATGCTACAATTTGTTGGCATCTATATTAGAGTTAAAAAGTGAAAAATGAGGGAACATAAACTGTCACAGGTTTTTGTGAAAGTTTGAAGAGGGAAGTTTTTGAAATGATTGTATAAAATGAGGCTTTGATTTAGCTGGAGATTATATTTGTCTATAAATAATTCATTCCAGCAATTGATAGTTGCTCATAATTTTCAAGGAAAGGACTTGAAGTTTGTCAGAGTATAAACAAAAGGTCAACCCAAAGTTATGTTCCAAAAGTAAGTAACTTCTAGGGAATTATTGAGTCTTATTTGTATCTAAGAAGATACCTCAGGGACCCCTCTTGGAATAGGTCTGTCTGAATTTGTCTCTGCTTTGCCCCTAACTAGCTGTGCAACTCTTATCCAGATATTTGGATTATCCGAGTGTTCTAGTTTGCTAGCTGCCAGAATGCAATATACCAGAAACGGAATGGTTTTTAAAAAGGGGAATTTAATAAGTTGCTAGTTTACAGCTCTAGGGCCGAGAAAATGTTCCAATTACAACACGTCTATAGAAATGTCCGATCAAAGGCATCCAGGGAAAGATACCTTGGTTCAAGAAGGCCGATGAAGTTCAGGGTTTCTCTCTCAAATGAGAAGGCACATGGCAAATGCAGTCACAGTTTCTCTCTTGGCTGTAAGGGCACATGGTAAGCAGGGCGTCATCTGCTAGCTTTCTCTCCTGGCCTCCTGCTTCATGAAGCTCCCCAGGAGGCATTTTCCTTCTTCATCTCCAAAGGTTGCTGGCTAGTAGGCTCTCTGCTTCTCATGGCTATGCCATTCTTCTCTGGCTCTCTCTGAATCTCTTTTTCATTCTCCAAAATATCTTCTTTTATAAGACTCCAGAAACTTATCAAGACCCACCCAAATGGGTGGAGATATGTCATCATCTAATCCAGTTTAATAACCACTCTCGATTAAATCACATGTCCAGGGAGATGATCTGATTACAGTTTCAAACATATAGTATTGAATAGGAATTATTCTGCCTTTATGAAATGGGATCTTGATCAAAATTTGGCTTTTCTAGGGGACATGCATCCTTTCAAACCAGCACACTGAGCTCATCCATTATTTGATCATACAACACATACTGTGTGGCTGTGATGTCCTTTAAAATATTTCAGCCAAGGTTGTGATATTATGGTGTGTTAGCTGAAGTTCCATCCTACGTAGCATGATCATTTTAATTGAGTCACACCTAAGGGGTCGTACACCCTGGGAATATATCAGAAAAGTCAAATTCCATATGTGAATATTATAGGCATGCCTGTCACACAAATCTCTGCTCCGTGTTAGATGTCTGTAAATGAGTGGCTTGTTTATCAGCAGAAGGGTGGTTAGGAAGGGGCATTGATTTAGAGCATTTGAGAGATATAGAAGGACTAAAACAATTTAAAGTCCTCTCCACCCCTGTGTGGAGAGGGAATCCATCAAGGCTCTTACCTTAGGGTTGACAGCCGAAGACTGACAGCTAAAAGGCCTTACATCTGGTCAGTGGCTTTGAGCAGGATTTCTCGACCTCGTTACTACTGATATTTTAGGTTGGATAATTCTTCGAAATCGGGGGCTGTCCTGTGTATTACAAGGTATTTCACCCTATCCTTGAACCTTATTCACTAGATGTCAAGAGGGCCCCTACTCCCTGGTTTTGACAGCCAAAAATATCTCTAGAGATTTGTTACATGTCCCTGAGGGGCAAAATCATCCAGCTTGAGAACCATAAGTTTAGGGGAATTCTGGCTACCTGGGTATGCCTACATTAAAGGTCTTATGAGCTTTTCCGTGCCAGCCTGTTAATAAATAAATTTATATCTGTGCATGAACTAGAATTTGATCTGAAACTTGATTTGACTATAACTGCTTAGTGAGTTTGTGGGGGAAATATTTAAACCTCTCCCTCCTTGAACTTCTCGGTGACTACCTTTACATGGTACCAGACAAAGGCCGTGGGTTTTCTGTCCGATGCGTTCCAGTGTGGCGACACGTGGGTTTGAAGAAGAAGAAAAGTTTATTGCTAGGTACGAAGCAGGAGAACAGATGGCCTATAGCCCAAAAATCTGTCTCCCCAAACTGCGGTATTTCCGATGGTTTCATAATATCAAAACATGGTTTTAGGATAATGATCATGGTGGCTTCAAATGATGTAATTAGAGGAGATATAATTGTTGAGCATTGCCAGACTGATTACATGCTTAGTCACAGAATATATGTAAGAAAATCGTGGCCTTAATATGATGATGGGAGTGATTTTTAGTATTATAATGAGGTACAAGTCACTTATAGGTTAAAGTTCAACGACTGCATATGGCAGGCAGGCCCATTTTGGTTAGATCCAGCTTTGGTTATCAAGATGACTTTGAACTCGGGATGGGTTAGTTCTGGGCTGACCAGCCCCTTTGTTAATAAACATTAGGGGCTGTCCTTAGTGATCACAAGACTGTAAATTTGAAAAACTGGATAAATGGCTAGTCACAAGGTTTTTACAAACACTAGGGCACAAGATAAAGGCCGTACATTTGTTAGAGATCAAGACAGCTGCGTACAGTTCAAAAGATTTCAGGTATTTCCCTCTGTCTACTCGAATACACCAGAAAGCATTAAGGAATAGCTATATGATGATTCAGCAACCATAATCATCCCTTAAATCCTAATCTACTGCAAGGAACCTAAGAATTGTAACTAAATTGCCGCTGGTTAGTTTCCAACAGAGGTGGACAGTGGGAAACAGCTGACTTAACGTGCCTATGGGGTTGGAAAAACTCCAGTCACCTGGTCGTAGGGAAGCAGACAAAGGGATACACAAAAGGGAAAGAAGACCTGCCTCCCCTCCCTACCCCACTCCACCCCGCACCCTAATCTGGGTATAATTTTAAAATTTAATTTGCCAGGAGCTGCCCTGAGCCCTTTTGAAGGGTTGTTTTGTTTTAGCTACACTATATAGTCTGAAACAGCGTGTTAAGGAATAGTATTGCAGTAGTATAATTTTTTTGATTTAAAGAATCTTTTTATTATTATCTTGGCGATTAACTCTTAGAATGACACAAGACTGAGACTCTGCTGTCTTCCCCAAAGTCTCTTTGGCAGAGATCCCTGCATCTCTTCATCCACAGCTTCCTCGGATGAACCCATGTGCATCATCATCATAAAAAATAAAATGTCTGAAGACATTAGGAAAGATCCAAGAGGTGTCTGGCCTAGGCAGTCCTAGCAGCTTTGAAAGGCTCCAGGAAATTTTATGCACAGCACTTAACTAAATTTCAATTGCTCAGTACTTTCTTAGCTTGCTGCCTCCCCACCCCACCCCCGTCATCCCTCCCCCCTCCCCCGCCCCGTCCCAGTCTCCCAGCCCTTCCCCCTGTGCTCCAACCTTGGAAACACCCACAGGGGTGCTTTGGCAGCCAAATGCTTTGGCAGGGCAGTGGGATCCTGACCCGCAGAGCAGAGCCCCCCAGCCCAGCGCCACTTTGCAGCCCTGTCCCCTTCGCATCAGCTCCGCCAGGCGGCTGGCTGCCGGCGGCAGGAAAGCCACTTGAGCGCGGCCGTGTCCCCGGAGGCTCTGCTGCTCTTTTGACGGGAAAGTAACGCTTTAATTGTGTCTATGTGGGATACATAATGAATTAGCCTGAATAATTCACGACAGGATGTTAGTGAAGAGGACACAGCCAACACCTGGGCTGGACAAAGATTTCTTTGGCTGCTTCGGGGAAGGGGACGTGTGGGTCTTCCTTCTACCATGATATTGTGCTCCCAGCTGCAAACAGTCTAAACTATAGGACGGTCTCTTTCCCTTTTGAGAACACAATTACGGGTGTCTGGATGTGTGTGTGTGTGTGTGTGTGTGTGTGTGTGTGTGTGTG
>PVIY010014920.1:0-55283 GCA_004026745.1 Myrmecophaga tridactyla
GTCCCACGTTGCCAGGAAGGTACACATCCCTGGGAGTCATGTCCCACGCAGAGAGGGGGAGGGTGGTGAGACTGCTCGTCATGTTGGCTGGAGAGAGAGGCCACATCTGAGCAACAAAAGAGGCTCTCTTGGGGGTGACTGTTAGGCCTAAATTTTAAGTAGATTTGACCTATCCTTTGTGGGGTTAAGTTTCATATGAACAAACCCCAAGACTGGGGGCTCAGCCTATAGCTTTGGTTGTCCACACTGCTTGTGAGAATATCAAGAATTCAACTTGGGGAAGTTGAATTTCTCCCTGCTCTCACCATTCCCCAAAGGGGGCTTGCAAATGCTTTTCCAGTCACTGATCAAATCATTCTGGGATTCATCGGGGCATCACTCTGGACAAACCAACAAAATCTCATGTGCTACCTGAGATTCCAAGTACTTATGACATTCAATCAAACTATCTACATGAGTTATATTAGGAAATGCTCTAGTCAAAATACAAATCTTGTAACAAATAAACATTTTTTGCTTTAGTCTCACACCTAAGGTGATATTTTAAAGTATTAATTATCATCTATTTTCAGCACCTTGCAATAATGACATTCCTTTGTTCTTCCTCATGCAAAAACATCTTTAAAATTTGTACATTGTACATTTCACTATTATTATACACTCCAGGCATTCTGGATTATACCATCTCGATCTTTAACATCTATCTTTCTTTCTGATTTCATTTATGTCCCCAGCCCTCTTCCCTCTATCATTCTCACATGCAGCTTCATTCAGTATTTTAACATAATTACATTACAGTTAAGTAGTATTGTGCTGTCCATTTCTGAGTTTTTGTATCCAGTCCTGATGCACAGTCTGCATCCCTTCAGCTCCAATTACCCAATATCTTACCCTATTTCTATCTCCTGATGATCTCTGTTACCAACAACATATTCCAAGTTTCGAATAGGAGAGATTTTAAAAAATGTTTCTCCCATTAAAATCGCTTATATATCTTTGAAGCCCCAATACTTTGCACAGTACTGGGTCCTTGAAGGACCCTTCCAAAAAAAAAAAATGTCTGTTTTTTGGAAGAAGGGACCACCCCTGCTGCTGATTTGTGGCATGAGCATCAGTAGATTATATTTCCATGTTGTGATGTAATAAAATGGAAAAAAATTATATTCTCCATAACTCCAGGTGACAGAGAAAGGTAGTATAACCTGAGAAGAATGATCCCTATAAAAGGAGTCTAATTGATGATTCTACACTATAATTTTCAGGGATCTTCAGATGGTGAGAAAGATCTTATATCTGAGGCATAGGCATTTAGAAGGAGGGCAAAGTTTGTTGAGTGGAAGACTGTAATGTGTAGTGATCACTTATCTACAACACTTAAAGTGTTCGGTAAAGTTACTAAATTCATTAACTCTTGGCTGATTGACCTTTTTTGGTGGAAAATACATTGAAGTGATGAAGGTCTTCATACTGGCTGGTATGGGTATGCCTGAATTGATGATAGGCAGTGGTGATCATAAGAAAATAAGGTTGAGAAGTCACAGACATTTTGTGGAAAAATCTGTATTCACAAAAATTGAGAGATGGAGGGTTTAAGTCAAATTTACTCAAGTCTTCAAGAAACAGAGAATCTCTCAAATGATATTAGTGCTGTGCATCTATTTTCTTTTCAATAGCTGGAGCTGCAAATGCATCACTGGTCTGCTGTGAATAAATGTGACAAATTATAAAGAGCTAATATGTCAATTATATACAAATGACAGGGTGTTACAATTCGGTCAACACCAATTATAATGGAAATGCTTCCTCTGAATGAGACAGAATGCCTAGCGACACAGTTGAGGAAAACAAGCCTCTTCTATACTCTGGCTGAAAAACAATTGGCCTTAAAATGATGAGTGGGACCGTGTTTGCTTTCATACCCACCCAAAAATTCTAAGCAAAATTAGAAAGAAAGTATCTTTGTATCTCTGCTTTTTAAAAAAATTCACCATACCAACGGCATCTAAGTCAAAGCTGTCAATAAAAGGGAACTATAAAAGAATCACTAAAATTGGCCAGGATTATTTTGAGAAGCAGAGAGACTGAAGCATAAGAAAGTCACCCATTAATTACCAGGCATTTCAACCCACTTAACTTTCATATTGAAAGTGAAAGCTAACATAGTCCCTGGGAGATCAGCTCTGTCTCCTAAACCTCCAACCACTCTTTCATTGGGAGCCACTCACTGTGACATCTAAGATGATTCATCCCAGGTTGCATTTGACTCATCAGGAAAATCATGACTTGAAAGGGAACAACGATATGCCCTAAAATCAAATAAGTGGCTGGCAGGTGACAAGTGAGAAAAGTTATGGGAAAAGGGAGTTTTACTGAGGTTAGCATCAAAAAGCACTCATTTTCCCCCAAAGGAAAATGGTGGGTTTTTTTTCCAAATATAAAAGATAACACACATTTACTATAGTGAATTTAGGTAATATAGAAGAAAGTAAGTAAGGCTGTCACCCCAAACCTACCAGACAGATAACCGCTGTTGATATTTTTATGAACATCTTTTTAGTCATGTCTTTATGGAAAATAAGTTTGTAAATTTTTTATAAATGGGCTCATACTATGTATGAATGGCTCACCTTATAACAGTGTATCAAGAAATTTAAAATGTCAATAAATGTCTATGATCATTTTAAGAACTTTGTAATCTTCATTCAAATGGTTGCAGCATCATTTAAACAATTACACATTTATGTTGTTTCTATTTTGCCTTCTTTAAATAATGCTGCATTATTTAAATACAAATTTAAAATAAAAATACATATATGTATATATAAATGTTTGCTTGCACTGTTTTCCAGTTATCTCCTTATGAAAAATTCCAGACAACAGTTGCCTTATGGGAATTGAATTTTGGGGAGCTGGCACAAGAAAATGCTGATATTCTCGCCATTGCTATTGCTATGAGTAGGAATGTCTTTTGTCTTTGACCCAGGAGTTTAATGTGCTCTGCTAACATCTGTGAAATTGCAGCAGCCTAATTTATTAGCTTATTGCAAGTAGAGTAAAATCTCAGATGCTCCATAGCTCTTTTTATTTTAAAATATTTTTATTGAAAAATATCCACACATACATGGTACAGCTATATTATACCATCAGTGGCTCACAATATCATCACATAGTTGTGTATTCTTTACGATGATCATTTTTAGAACATTTGTATTACTTCAGAAAAAGAAATAAAAAGAAAGAAAAAGAATGCATACATTCCATACCCCTTCCCCTTCCCCTCTCATTGACCCACAATATTTCAATCTACCCATTTTTTACCCTGTATCTCCCCCTATTATTTATTTATTTTCCTCATTTTTTTTCACTCATCTGTGCATATCCTAGATAAAAGGAGCATCGGACACAAGGTTTTCATAATAACATAGTCACATTGTAAAAGCTATATCATTCTACAGTCTTCTTCAAGAATCAAGGCTACTGGAACACAGTTCAACAGTTTGAGGTACTATCTCTAGCCACTCCAATACACCATAACCTAAAAAGGGATATTTATATAATGTTTAAGAATAACCTCCAGGATAACCTCTCAACTGTTTGATATCTCTCAGCCACTGACACTTTATTTTATCTCACTTTTCTCTTCCTCCTTTTGGTCAAGAAGGCTTTCTCATTCTCATGGTGCCAGGTTCCAGCTCATCCCCAGGAGTCAGGTCCCATATTGTCAGGGGAGATTTACACTCCTGGGAGTCATGTCCCATGTAGCAGAGATGGCAGTGATTTCACCTGCCATGTTGGCTGAGGATGTGTGGCCACATCTGAGCAATGAGAGAGGTTCTCTGGGGGTGACTCTTAGGCATAATTGTAGGTAGGTTTAGCTTCTCCTTTGCAGGATTAAGCTTCAAAGGGGTGAGCCCCAAGAGTGGGAGCCCAGTCTATTGAATGTGTTGTCCCCACTGCTTCCAAGGATATCAGGAATTCTGCAGATGGGGAAATTTAATATTTCTTCCTTTCTCCTCAGTCCTCCAAGGGGATTTTGCAAATACATGATTTCTTCTCTGCCCAAATTATTCTGGGATATATTGGGGCATCACACTAACCTGTACAAACCAATAAGATCTCATGCCCTATTCAAGATTCTATATAATTAAGGTGTTCAAGTAATCTGATCATACAAGTTAAATTAAATAATGTGCTACTCAAAATAAAAGTTTTGCATCAAATAAACATCTCTCCCTTTGGTCTTGCTCACATGTTAAAGTTTGAACATATGGGCCATATCATCCTTTACCCAGTACTCTGATTTGCCTTAATCCCATCCAGATCAGCTTCATTCATATCTCGAGACGAAGTTTGATCATTTTTTCACCTTTTTAAACAGTTGCTGAATGCGGTAGTGCTGACTTTCATAACTTCAGGGCTCTAACTCTGAGTCTCAGGTGTCACATAAATACCTGAAGTTTTAGGGAACAACCAGATTATACACAAATAGCCCAGTATCTCAGAATTTAGAAATGATCAGTTACGACTCTTAAATATACATGACTGCTGTTAAGAGCTTACAATCTAGGAACCTTTTCAATAGGCCCCAAACCGATAACCCATGCTCTTGACTTCAGTTCTCTGAGTTTGTAAATTATAGTTAACCCATATGAGTAAGGAATGATAATATTTGTTTTTTTGCTTCTGACATTTTATTCAACATACTGTCTTTCAGGTTCATTCACCTAGTTGCACGCTTCCCAACTTCATTCCTTCTTGCAGTTACTCAGTAATCTGTTGTATATAAATGCCACAGTTCCCCCTTCCATCCCTCAGTCATACCCTCAGGCCACCCCCATCAATTGCGATTTCTGAACACTGTTGTCTTAAACACTGGTGTGCAAATGTCAATTCATGTACCCACTTTCAGTTCCTCCAGCTACAGACCTCGCAACAGGGTTGCAAGATCAAATGGCAACCCCACCCCTAGTGTCCTGTGGAAACTGCACACAGCTCTCCAGAGGGGCTGCACCTCTCAGCTTCCCTACCAAACAGTGAATAGGTACATCCCCTTCTCTACATTTTCTCTAGCACTTGTTTCTTTCTGTTCATTTTTAAACAATTTTATTCTCACATCGTACAATCCAACTTAAGTAAATAGACTTGCCTTTGCCACCATAATCTATATGAAGACATTTCCTTTTCTTCTGCATAAAATCTATGCTACTTCCCCATGCTCCCCCCAACTTGTTTACATTTAGTTTTGGCAAAATGCCTTTATTACATTCAGTGGAAATATATTACAATGTTGCTGCTATATAAACCCTAGCTTGCTTTGATTGTACCTTTTTCCTATATACCATTTGTTCTAGTTTGTAAACTGCCAGAATGTGATATACCAGAAATGGAATGGCTTTTAAAAAGGGGTATTTACTATGTTGTAAGTTTACAGTTCTAAGATGGTGAAAATGTCCAAAATAAGGCATCAAGGGAAAGATATCTTAACTCCAAAAAAAGGGCCGATGACGTTCCGAGTTTCTCCTTCAGCTGGGAGGGCACAGGGCAATGTCTGCTAGCTTTTTCCTCATTTCATAAGTCTTCCCTGGGGGCATTTTCCTTCTGCTCGAAAGGTTTCTGGTTGTGTAGACTCTGTTGGTTCTGGTGGCTCTAAAACTTTTTTCAAAATGGTTCCTTCTTAGGGACTCAAGTAAGCAACCCATCTTGATTGGGTGGAGACACATCTCCATGGAAATCATTTAATCGAAAGTTACCTTCCACAACTTGGTAGGTCACATCTCCATGGAAAGAATCAGAAAGATCCCACACAGCAATATTGAATGAAGATTAAAAGACCTGGTTTTTCTGGGGTACCTAATAGCATCAAACAGGCACAGCATCTATTTTCAACCCCTTGCAATGTTGACATTCATTTGTTCTCCCTCATGCAAAAACATTTTTATATTTGTACATATAATCACCATGATTTTCCTCTCTAGACATTCCTAAATCACATGTCCTCAGTCTTTAATCTCTATTTTTTCTTCTGGTTTCATATATGAAACCTCAACTTCATGCTTCCCAACTTCATTCCTTCTTGCAGTTACTCAGTAATCTGTTATATATAAATACCACAGTTCCCCCTTCCATTCCTCAGTCATACCCTCAGGCCACCTGATTTTTGAGTGTTGATCTTGTAACCTGCCACTTTGCTGTACTCATTTATTAGCTCTAGTAGTTTTGCTGTGGATTTTTCAAGGTTTTCAGCATATAGTATCATATCATCTGCAAACAGTGAGAGTTTTACTTCTTCTTTTCCAATTTTGATGCCTTGTATTTCTTTTTCTTGTTTAATTGTTCTGGCTAGAACTTCCAACACAATGTTAAATAACAATGGTGTCAGTGGACATCCTTGTCTTGCTTCTGATCTTAGGGAAAACGTTTTCAGTTTTTCCCCATTGAGGATGATGTTAGCTGTGGGTTTTTCATATATTCCCTTTACTATGTTGAGCAAGTTCCCTTCTATTCCTATCCTTTGAAGTGTTTTCAACAAGAAATGATGTTGAATTTTGTCAAATGCCTTTTCTTCATCAATTGAGATGATCATGTGTTTTTTCTGCTTTGATTTGTTGATATGGTGTATTACATTAATTGATTGTCTTATGTTGAACCATTCTTCCATACCTGGGATGAATCCTACTTGGTCATGGTGTATAATTGTTTTAATGTGGTGCTGGATTAGAGTTGCAGGAATTTTGTTGAGGACTTTTGCATCTATCTTCATTAGAGAGATTGTTCTGTAATTTTCTTTTCTTGTAGTATCTTTGTTTGGCTTTGGTATGAAAGTGATGTTGGCTTCATAGAATGAGTTAGGTAGCCTTCCCTCCTCTTAAATTTTTTTGAAGCGTTTGAGCAGGATTGGTACTAATTTTTTCTTGAATGCTTGGTAGAATTCACATATGAGGCCATCTGGTCCTGGAATTTTCTTTTAAGGGAGCTTCTTAATGACTGATTCAATTTCTTTACTTGTGATTGGTTTGTTGAGGTCATCTATTTCTTCTCAAGTCAATGTTGGTTATTCATGCCTTTCTAGGAAGTTGTCCATTTCATCTATGTTGTTCTAGTTTATTAGCATAAAGTTGTTCATAGTATCCTCTCGTTACTTCCTTTATTTCTGTGGGGTTGGTAGTTATGTCTCCTCTTCCATTTCTGATTTTATTTATTTGCATTATTTCTCTTCTTCTTTTTGTCAACCTTGCTAAGGGTCCATCAACTTTATTGATTTTTTTCCTAGAACCAACTTCTGGTTTTGTTGATAATTTCTTGACTGTTTTCATGTTCTCAATTTCATTTATTTCTGCTTTAATCTTTGTAGTTTCTTTCCTTTTGTTTGTTTTGGGTTTAGTTTGCTTTTTTTCTCCAGTTCTTCCAAGTGAACAGTTTTTTGCTCTTTCTTCTTTTTTAATATAGGCATTTAAGGCAATAAATCTCCCTCTCAGCACTACCTTTGCTGCATCCCCTACATTTCGATATGTTGTGTTTTCATTTTCATTTGCCTTGAGATATTTACTGATTTCTCTTGCAATTTCTTCCTTGACCCACTGGTTGTTTAAGAATGTGTTGTTTAGCCTTCACTTATTTGTGAATTTTCTGGCCCTCTGTCTGTTATTTATTTCCAACTTCTTTCCATTACTACCCAAGAAAGTGTTTTGTATAATTTCAATTTTTAAAAATTTTTTGAAACTTGCTTTCTGACCCAACATATGGTCTGTTCTTGAGAATGATCCATGAAACACTTGAGAAAATGTATATCCTGCCATTGTGGGGTGTAATGTTCCGTAAATGACTGGTAAGTCTAGTTCATTTATTGTATTATTTAAAGTCTCTGTTTTGTTATTGAGTATCTGTCTAGATAGTCTATCCATTGATGAGAGCAGGGAATTGAAGTCTCCAACTATTATGGTACAGATGCCTACTTCTTCCTTCAGTGTTTGCCTTGTATTTGGGGCCCTCTGGCTTAGTGCATAAATGTTTTTGATTGTTATGGCTTCTTGTTGAGTTGTTCCTTTTAGACTTCTTGTTGAATTGTTCCTTTTAGTTGGATATTAGCATATTTGTTATCTGTTGGATATTAGTATAACTACTCCTGCTTCTTTTCTAATTGTTGTTTTGTGAAATATCTTTTCCCAACCTCTCATTTTCAACCTAATTTTCGTCCTTGGGTCTAAAATGATTCCCCTGTAGGTAGCATATAGATGGATCCTGTTTTTTGATTCATTCTGCCAGTCTATGTCTTTTGATTAGGGAGTTTAATCCATTAACATTTAATGTTATTATTGTAAAGACAATGCTTCTTCCCTTTTGTCTTTTGGATTTTGTATGTCATATCTAATTTTTTTCCTCTTTTTACTTTTAATGATAGTTCTCATTTCTACATTTTTCTGCAGACTGCTCTCTCCTACCTTTTCCTATCTTCCTGTAGTGATCCCTTTAGTATTTCTTGGAGAGCTCTTCTCTTAGTCAGGAAAATTCTCTCACTGATTGTTTGGATGAAAATATTTTAATATCCCCCTCATTTTTGAAGGGCAGTTTTGCTGGATACAGAATTCTTGGTTGGCAGTTTTTCTCTTTCAGAATCTTAACTATATCATACTACTGCCTTTTTGCCTCCATGATTTCTGCTGAGAAATCCAGTCTTTTTGAGTTTCCCTTGTATGTGATCACTTACTTTACTCTTGCTGCTTTCAAAATTCTCTCTGTCTTTGACATTTGACAATCTAATTAGTAAGTATCTTGGAGTATGTCTGTTTGGATCCATTCTATTTGTGGTACACTGCACTTTTGGGATCTGTAATTTTATGTCTTTCATAAGAGATGGGAATTTTTCAGTGATTATTTCCCCTTTTAGTTTTGTCTCTTGGGGACACCCACAACATGTATATTCATGTGTTTCATGTTGTCATTCAATTCCCTGAGATCCTGCTCATATTTTTCCATTCTTTTCCTTATATTTTCTTTTGTGTCAGATTTTAAGTGTCCAGTTATCTAGTTCACTAATTCTCTCTTCTACCTCTTCAAATCTATTGTTGTAGGTTTCCATTGTTTTTTATCTCTTCTATTGTGCCTTTAATTCCCATAAGTTCTGTGGTTTGTTTTTTCAAATCTATGACTCCTTATGTCCACCCAATGTCTTCTTTAAATTCTTCCTCAACTCATTGATTCTATTTTTGATGAGATTTTGCATGTCTGCTTGAACATCCTGAATTAGTTGTTTCAACTCCTGCATCTCATTTGAAATGTTGGTTTATTCCTTTAACTGGGCTATATCTTCACTTTTCCTAGTATGACTCATTATTTTTTGCTGGCATCTAGGCATTTGATATCCTTAATTAGTTTGTTCTGGAAGCTGTTTTCATCCTTTTACCTAGGGTTTTCTTGTTTTGGCTTTGTTCTCTATCTGTTCTTTGACATTTGATTTGACTTCTTCTAGACCTCTAGCATAGATCGCTTAATTGATCAGAATTTTTCAGATCTTGTTTTTCTGTTTCTTGCCTTGCCTATATGGACCTTTCTTTGTGTGGAAGGTCTCCTCAAATATCATCCACTCCAGTCAGATTTTCCCAGACCAGATAGGCCCACATCTCAGGAGCAGAGTAGCCAGAATCAGTTTTCCCTGAGGGTGAGACCCAGCATATTGTCAGACTTTCCTATGAAGTCTCTAGAGTCTGTGCCTTTTCGTTCCAGCTCAGCATGTGGTGCTTGGCTGCCTGCAGCTTACCACCAGCTTAAAGTGATGCAGTGTCTTTAATTTCAGCAGTCTCTCCCTTCCAGGGGGCATGGATGAGACAGAGGTGAGGTAGTAGAGTGGCTTTGATTGCTTCTGTTTTCCGGTCCTGGGTCCTGAATTTCTTGAAGGAGCTGGGCCCTGCCCCCTTTTTTGGGGTAAGATAAGCCCTTCAGGGAATTACTCCCTTCACTTAACTAGTTACCGTGTTTCTCAGACAAGCCTTAGATTTGCCATTGCCTGGGGCAGTGCTAGAGCCTGAGAGTGATTGCAGTTCTATCTAATGAGCTGTTAAGAAGTAAAAAAAAAAAAAAAGTAAAAAAGCCTTTTCAGAGCCAGACCCCCACTCTTCAGGTTGCCAATCAAGAGATTGAGTTGGCTTGTGGTCCAGACTGATGAACACTGTGTGTACAGTTATTGATGTTGTTCTGTACCAGTCCTGGCTATTTAGTAGCTTCTCTGAAGGATGAAATAAATTCCACACCTCACTATGCTGCCATCCTAACTGCCTCCTGCTCCACAGCTCTTGACATACATTCACACTAACAATTTATGACAATGTTCATTATTCCTTGCAATATGAAGTATTATTTCCTCCTCCTCCATAGTGCTGACAGTTCTTGCAAGAATAGAATTATTTCCAAAATTTTAAAACATTTATCAGTCATTTCTATATCTTTCTTCTTTCCTGTTTTTTGTTTATTTGCTTGTTTTTATTTTTGTTTTGTTTTGTTTTGTTTTTTAGGTAAGCATCTGCTTTTCTATTAAGGGCCATATTTTATGTATAATTTTAAAAAGTTCTTTGTATATTAGTAATATTGGCATTTTGTTTGTTAGATATTGATGAAATAGGCTATCTTCTGAACTAAGGGTGTGTTTTTATGTTTTCTAAAGTCAACTCTAAAAATCTTTTCCCTTATGGGTTTTTGCCTTTGGTGTCATGTCCTCTCCTCATCAAAATAAATGAATTCTAACATATCTTTGCAGTAATTCGGGTGGACCACAAATTAGCAGGAAGAGTGTGTATGTGCACACATGTGCAAATAGAGTTTCTGATTTACTTATGCAATTTGATCAAAGTGCACAAAGCAGTGGTAAATACTTCACATCTCAATATTGCTTCCTTTACCCACACCCTGATATGCTATTGGGTGTGGGGTTTTGTAGCCCAGAGACACTATTCTGCTACACCACAATATTTGAAATTTACATTCCTTTTCAGGAAGATGTTCACAAATAATTGTGTTGCTTAAATTTTTCAGATAAGGTGCTGTTAAACAAATTCAGTTTGGCCACATATAAGAAATTAATAATGCTTAAGAGTGTAAGTTCTAGAGTCATACTGCCAGATTAAAATCTTACCTCTGTTTTTTAATTGACTACCTGATTCTGGGCAAGTTATATAGACCCTCTAAGCCTCAGTTGCCATTTCCACAGCTATAAAATGAGAATGATAATAATATCTACCCCATGGAGTTAGTATGAGGATTAATTTAGAAAAGTCACAGCTCATAATTAGCACAGTGCCTGGCATTTAATATTTTAATGAATGAATTTTATTAGTTGAATTTATTATTATTGTTACTATTTATTTAATAGCCTCTATAAGAGCTAAGCATTGTTCTAAATATTTTACATATACAGCTTCATTTAAAAATAATAAGGATAACAATCTTTACCTTCAACTCCCTATGTCAGAGAATAAGCAGCATGGAAATTACTGGGCTTCTTCAGAATTCTGTAAATTAATAATAAAAGACTTTCAAGAGGTAAGTTCAAGATTCTCAAAGCGTGGTCCTGGCCCAAATCAGTAGGCCAAGCCCTTGATCTTGAGGCTTGCTCTTATGAAGTTTATGTATGTTGCAGAAAAGCTTAGCCTACCTATACGTATGCCTAAGAGTTACTTCCAGAGGACCTCCTTTGTTGCTCAGATGTGACCTCACTCTCTCTAAGCCCAACTCTGCAAGTAAAATCATTGCTGTTCCCCCTACATGGGACATGGCATCCAGAGGTGAAAGTCTCCCAGGCAGTGTCAGAGATGACTCTCAGGGACGTACCTGGCCCTGATATCATGGGATCAACAAAGCCATCCTGACCAAAAGGGGGAAAATAATTATTTTTGTAACAAATAAGGTATCAGTGGCTGAGAGAGTTCAAATAGAGTGAAGAGGCTATTCTGGAGGTCACTCTTATGCAAGCTACAGTTAGGCATTGCTACCTATCATAGCTTGCCAAATCCAAACCATAACCATTCTGACAATCCTGAAGAATACCTACAACATTATAAAAGATTCTACAAAGGTTCCATGCATTAGGTTAATTTTTCAGAAATGTACAACCTCCAGATAAGTCCTTGGACCAGATGAGTCCTGAAATGAAGAGGGGCCAGCCTCTTTAGAACATAAAGTAGTTCCATCTCCCTATCCCATATTATCGACAACCCCTTCCAACATGAAAAAGAATTGGCATAGCCCAAATACCCCTAAAGAGTGGGAGAACGATCAAAGGTGATGGTGGAATCATATAGACAAGGTAGGTTTTAAAAAATGAGTATGATTGCTGAATCATTATATAGATATTTCTTTTAGTCTCCAGAATCTTAGAGCAGCTAGAAGTGAAAACATAAAACTGTGGAATTGTAACCCATACCAAACTCTGAAATCTGTTCTACAACTAATTGTTGCGATGTGCTTTGAAATTTATTGCTTTTTTGTGTATATGTTACTTTTCACAAAATAGAAAAAGAAAGTCAATTGTGATGTTAAATGCACAGTTATATGATGATATTGTGAACCATTGGTTGTACACTTTGGATGATTACATGGCATAAAAATATATAATATGTATCAATAAAAATAAATAATTAAAAAAAAGTGTGGTTCTTGGATCAGCAGTATCTGTATTACCTGGTATATCATTTTTTTATTGTGCTGTGAAAAATTGCCACAAACTGCATGGCATAAAACAGACACAAATATATTATCTCACAGTTTCTGTAGTCAGAAGTCAGGGTACAGTGTAGTTCAGCTGGTTCTCTGCTTGGTGTCTCACAAGGCAGAAATCAAGCTGTTGGCTGGTGCACTTCTTGCTGAAGCTCTGGGAATGAATTCACTTCTAAGCTCATTCAGGTTGTTGGCAGGACTCAGTTCCATGTAGAACTGAGGTTCCTGTTTACTTGGTCTGTCAGCTGGGGTTCAACTGCATTTTCTAAAGGCTGACATATTCTTTGCCTCCTGTCCCCTTCCTTCATTCAAAGCCAGAAAGGACAGGCTGAGTGCTTCTCAGTCTTCAAATTTGTTTGTCCCTTAAAACTGTTTTTTACTTGAAGTTTTTTTAAATCTTATATTAGTATCACTACCGCTACTCTTTTATGAGCTCATGGTATATATTTTTTGATCCTTTCACTTTCAACCTACTTATGTCTTTGAATTTAAGGTAAATCTCTTATAGACAGCATATAGTTGGGTCATGCTTTTTTTTTCTTAATTTAAAATTAAAAAAATATATATAACAACAAACAAATGCAAACATTCTTAACTTATGATCATTCCGTTCTACATATATAATCAGTAATTCATAATATCACATAGTTGCATATTTATCATCATGATCATTTCTTAGAACATTTGCATCAATTCAGAAAAAGAAATAAAAAGAAAACAGAAAAAAATCATACATACCATACCCCTTACCCCTCCCTTTCACTGATCACTATACCCCTTACCCCTCCCTTTCATTGATCATTAGCACTTCAATCTAAATTTATTTTAACACTTGTTCCCCTATTATTTATTTTTATTCCATATGTTTTACTCATCTGTTGATAAGGTAGATAAAGGGAGCATCAGACACAAGGTTTTCACAATCACACAGTCACATTGTGATAGCTGTATCATTTATACAATCATCTTCAAGAAACATGGCTACTGGAACACAGCTCTACATTTTCAGGCAGTTCCCTCCAGCTTCTCCATTACATCTTGACTAACAAGGTGATATCTATTTAATGCATAAGAATAACCTCCAAGATAACCTCTCAACTCTGTTTGGAATCTCTCAGCCATTGACACTTTATTTTGTCTCATTTCTCTCTTCCCCCTTTTGGTTGAGAAGGTTTTCTCAACCCTTTGATGCTGAGTCTCAGTTCACTCTAGGATTTCTGTCCCACGTTGCCAGGAAGGTCCAACCCCCTGGGAGTCATGTCCCATGTAGACAGGGGGAGGGCAGTGAGTTTGCTTGTCATGTTGGTTGAGAGAGAGAGGCCATATCTGAGCAACAAAAGAGGTTCTTTTGGGGGTGACTCTTAGGCCCAATTTTAAGTAGGCTTAGCTTATTCTTTGCGGGATTAAGTTTCATATAAACAAACTCCAAGATTGGAGGCTTGGCTGTCCCCACTGCCTATGAGAATATCAAGAATTCTCCGCTTGGGGAAGTTGAATTTTCCCCCTTTCTCACCATTTCCCCTAGGAGACTCTGCAAATACTTCCCTATATATGGTTCAAATCATTCTGGGATTTATCTGGGCATCACTCTGGACAAACCTACAAAATCTCATGCCCTAAGCAAGGTTCCAAGTACTAGGTGTTCGATTAAGCTGTCCACACAAGTTATATTAGGAAATGCACTAGTCAAAATATAAATTTTGTACCAAAAAAACATTTTTTGCTTGTCACACACATACGTTAAAGTTTTAAAATATTAATTTGGGTCATTCTTTTTAATCCATTCTTCCAATCTCTTCCTCTTGATTGGAGAGTTTAATCCATTCACATTTAAAGTCACTATTAATAATGGAGGGATTTCTTCTGCATTTTGCCATTTAGTCTTTGTAAATAAGACTTTGTAAGTCATTTCTTTATTGTTCCTTAATTTTTCTATTAGTGCCTACTTTCATATATTAAATTTTTTTTCATTGCACCATATTGAGCCCCTTCTCTTTCTTACTTGATATATTTTTAATATATTTTATTTGTGGTTATCTTGGGATTAAAATTTAACATCCTAAATATATAACATTCATATTTGGTTTGATACTAACTTGACTTAACAGCATATCCATACATGATTCCTATTCCTATCCATCCTCTTACCATTTTTGTACTTGTTACAAATTGCATCTTTGTACATTGTATGTCCAAAATCATAGATTTATCATTACTTTTTTTATGGACTTACATATTAACACCTGTCAGAAGTAAGAAGTGGAGTTATATCCCAAAAGTATGATACAATAGTACTAGCATTTATGGTTACTAAAATTATTGCCTTTATCAGAAGTCTTTATTTCTTTATGCTGCCTTGAATCATTCCCTATGTGCCTTCCTTCAGAAGAAAACCCTTTAGCATTTCTTATAATCTATGGTGAACTCCATCATCTTTTGTTTATCTGGAAATGTTTTAATCTCTCCCTCATTTCAGAAAGAAAGTCTCACCAGATATAAAATTCTTGGATAGCAATTGTTTGCCTTCAGCATGTTAAGTATTTCAACCCAATTTCTTCTTGCTTCCACAGTTTCTGCTGAGAAATCAGCACTTAATCTAATTTGGACTCCCTTGTATGTAACGTTGTTTTTCTCATGCATTTTTCAGAACTCTCTCTTTGTCCATTGCATTTGACAGTTTGATCAGTATATGACAGGGAATATTTTTCATCAGTTTTATCCTGTTTTGTGTTCTCTGGGCTTGTACCTGTATTCATATCTTTTACTAAGTTTGGGAAATTTTCTGTCATTATTTCTTTGGATATTCCTTTGGCTCGTTTTTCTCCTTTTTCTATTTCTGGGACTTCCATAATGCACATATTGGTCTGCTTGATGGTGTCTCAGAACTCTCAGGCTATTTTTGCTTTCTTGTAATTCTTTTTACTTTCTATTCTTCAGCCTTACTCATTTTCAATTGTCTTGTCTTCATTCTTTTTTTGCCAGCTCCAATCTGCTGATGAAATCCTCCTGGGAATTTTTCATTTCAGTTATTGTGGCCTTTACCTCTAGTAGCTCTGTTTGATTCTTTTTAAAATTTCTACCTTCTCATTGAAATTCTCATGTTGCTTATTTAGTGCTTTCCTCATACCTGCTAGTTCTTTTTCTATATTTTCTTTCCTTTCCTTGAATATATTGAAGATCATTTTTTAAAAAGTCCTTGTCTAGTATGCTCAAAGTCTAGTCTTCTTTGTTGATGTTTTCTTGTTATTTGTCCTCTTTATATGGATGGGCCATTCTGTTTCTTTGTTCATCTTGCAATCTTCTGTTGCATACTGTACATTTTAATATTTTTAAATGTTAAATCTGGGATTTATTCCCTGAGATAGCTGTTTCTTTAATTTGTAACCAGCTGGTGATATGACAGAGATTTGCTTGAGTGACAACTCTAACAGGAAGGTCTGCCCATGGTAGAATGCAAACCACAGGGTCTTCCCTGTCTTTTCCGAGTAGTGTCTTGTCCTGGGCCTTGGGAGTTCCCCTATTTGCAGGATTTTGAATGCCCTCCCTATTTCTCAGGACACAGAATTTCTCCCTCTCCTAGATGTTCCACTGCCAAGTTAAAGCAGGTAAACCTTTGCCCCAGGCCATCCATCTCAATTGTTTCTTATATAGCTTTCATTGTCTCAAGGTGTTTTTGCCTGTAGGGCAAATTCTGGGGGCTGGGTGAACCAGATTAGAGTTTTCCTCTTCCGTCTGTCCCAACCTGAAGGAGGCCACCCGCTAATGGAGAGCTAGCTCACTCCAAATTGCCCTGGGCACCAGGAGCTTCTTTCATGGCTCCCCAAAGCTGTGCTTTCTTGAACTGCACAGCAAATGCCACCCATCAATAGCAATCCGCAGCTTTGAGGAAGCACATTCTCTTTAAGTATCCTCCACAGCCTTCAGCCAAGGCAGGCTGGAATGATGGTCACCCTCACAGCCAGGAACCCAGTGATCAGAAGTAGCTAAACAAAAGGCTTGATCAGCGATCAGCCCATGTTCTGCCTTCCTGCCCCCTACTTTCACCCTAACATCTTGGGGAAATAGACTTATCTATCTGTTTCTGGCACCAGAAACTGCACAAGGGGCCAGACCCACTGCTGCCAGCCAGGAGAATGGGTGATGAGTGATGGGAACCACTGCATAGAGAGAGCAATTTACGGTTTTTTACCATAATTTACCAGCCTCTACTTCCCACTCTTTCCTGCATACTCCAGTGTTCTACTGGATTCCTGGTGTTTTGAAATAGTTGATTTGTACAGTTCCTGCCTGCTTAATAGATTTTCTGGTGGAGGGACTGATTCCTGGAGCTTCCAACTCTGTCATCTTCTCATGACCCTCTCCTAAATTAGTGTTTTATTGAATAACCAGGGGGATGGGATTCTTGGGGGCCATCTTTAGAATTCTGTCTGAGAATTAGGGTGGTGGCTGGCTGATGAGCAAAGAGCAAATTCCAAGAAGCAGCCAGGCCACGAGGAGAAAGACATCAATGAGAAGAACAGTATTAAACAGCATCTGAGGGCCAATGGACCCTATTCTAGTGAGTCATTTACATTCAAGCATCAATGAAGGAGGGAAAAGGTGTGGGGGTGGGTGGGTAGTAAAATAGTAAATTACAAAAGGAGCAAAAATCTATAAAAGCACATGCCCTACTTTCCCAGGACCTCTTGCCTCTCACGTCTTTCCTTGTGAGGGTGCCCACATGTCCTTCTTGCAGGCATACTCAGTAAACTTTCAACCTACTTACTCCATCTGTGTTATGCCCTTGAATTCTTTCTTGCAACATGACCAAGAACCTAGGAACCCAATCCAGCAATATCTATCATACCTGGAAACTTTTAGAAATTCAAATGACCTAGTCTTATTCCAGATTTACTGAATGGAGAATGCTGGAAATGGGCCAATCTATGTTTAACAAGCCCTTCAGTTGATTCTGAGCATGCTAAAATTTGAAAACCATTGAAATAAGTGGAAGGGTTAAAGCATCTGGGTTGATTCCAAAATATAAAGTAAAAAAAAAAAGTTGCTCTTTATTTTAAAGTAAATCTCTGAGTAAACTTAGTAATTTCTTTTGTAATACGTAACTATAGTAATTACCTCATATCAGCTATTACTGACTTCAGTTTTATTCAATGGTAATGGCTCTCTATTTAATTTTTTTTTTTTTTTTTACATGGGCAGGCACCAGAAATCGAACCCAGGTCCTCGGGCACAGCAGGCAAGCGTTCTTACCTGCTGAGCCACCGTGGCCCACCCTCTATTTAATTTTTAATGGATAAGAATTTAATTTTTCTTTCCCAAACAAAAATTTCTTAGTATGTGTCTTCTTGAAAGAGTCTAGATTAGGGGGAACGTTGCTTTATTATGGACAACAACATATACCTAAGAAGACATAAGAAAATCCATAAGAAGCATAGAAACTCTAACCCTGGTTGATTAAAGGGATCTGAGAATCGTCCAGACTTCTCTCATCTCATTCATTTTTTTTCTTTTCTTGATTTGTTCATTACTTCTTATTTCTTTTGACTTCTTTTGAAGTTTTAATTTTTTGTCTCAAGTGAAATGAGATTAATTTAGTAAGAGTGAAAGAGGTGTAGGGAAAGAAAAAGACAAAAACTGATTATAGAAGACAAATCTTTAGGGTTGGTTTACCAATTGATCTGAGTGTATGTACATATAGTCTGCAAGCATAGGCTAAAGGGGAATTATTTCCTCACTAAAATATATTGAATCACTCTTTTTATTCTATATAATTATATGAAATGCCCCCAAAAGGAATAATGTGGCATAAAACCTCTTTGCAAATAAAATGTCAAATGATTGACATAGCTGCTGTAACTGAAAACATAAAAAAATACATGGCTAAATAAGTAAAGAAGACATTTTCATTTAAATTTACCTATTGTCTTTAAAATTTTGGATATATGTGTAATCAAAATTATATATTGAATCTGACATATGAATCATTATAGAAACTTTTCTTGAATTCCATGTCATACACCTTGAAAAATCTACTTCAACCTTAGTGGGCTGTGGGCAGATATATTTTGTATCTTTCATCATATATCCCATAGGGTCCAGATTCTAAATCAAGTTCCGAAGCCATCACATTACTGACCTTCTAAGTCTAGAAATTTAGTTGACTAGTGTGTCATAATATTTTGTTGCTGTTCTTGTTTTCTTTGTAATTTCTTTTTTAAAAAATATTTTTATTGACAAAACAACATACAAACACAAAAATTCTTAACATATGAACATTCCATACTTGGTGTACAATTAATGGCTCACAATATCATCACATAGTTCTATATTCATCACCATGATCATTTCTTAGAACATTTGCATTACTCTAGAAAAAGAAATAAAAAGACAAAAGAAAAAACTCATACGTACCATAACCTTTACTCCTCCCTCTCACTGACCACTAGTATTTCCATCTACCCAATTTATTTTAACATTTGATCTCCCTATTATTTATTTTTTTATCCATATTTTTTACACATCTGTCCATACCATAGATAAAATGAACATCAGACACAAGGTTTTCTGAAAACTCGGGGGAAGTTCATGTAAACCTCCCCAGAGATCTTAACACAGCACTCTCTCTACGGACATACAATGAGGACTCCTAGTTATGAAGGGCCAGCTAGAATATGGAAATCGTTAAAGATACAAAAGAGGAGTGGGCTCCCTTCAATCTTTTTTTTTTTTTAATATACCTACTAAAGCAATCTACCCATTAAATTTGTCATTCAAGGGAGAGATCAGCTTACAAGAATACAGAACAGTCTTTCTTACTAATCTTTTCCTCTCCCTTGTGTGTTTGTGAAGCAGAAACAGTTACATTCTATTTGAAGCTTAAAAAAAAAGAAAAGGCAAAAAAAGCTCCACTTCATCCTTTTGGCATTAGACCTGGTTTATCACTTCCCCCTGCAGGCATATATAGGAGAGTATTGCATATTAATGTGGCATGTCAGTAAATTGAGATCTTAGAGTTAAGGGTTAATCAAAATAATTTAGATGATAGCAGTTAACTCCCTGGAGAACCGGGGGCCTCATCAGAAGCGGGCTGCACATGAGAGGGCAAAAATGAAAAAAAAAAGTTAAAACCAGGGCTCTTTCTGTAGAAATCTCCAGGTCTCAGCTGGCATGCAGGCTCAATTATCAGCTTTTAGCTTAGTGGAGAGTCAAGCCTCCCCAAATCCACTGGTGCTCCAGGCATTTTATTGGCTCATTAAACATAGGATTTTGCTTTCAGTCCCAGCCAAACGTGATGTGCCATCCAAACAGAAAGTATGATGAGAACTGGAACAGTTGACACATGTGCCTTCCTTTTCCCCTTATTTACCGTGTTTCTGTTTTCCCATCCTACCGCACATACAATTTATTACAACCCCAGGATTCCTACAGAAATAAACAGCAAGAGGCTCATTGAAGTTACTGTTCATAAAACCTTGAATCTCAATTAACTGGAAAGCTGTTTGATGAGATTAGGAAGAGTCAAGAAAGGTTTTGCCTCAGTTACCCATCTGAATGAGGAATAGTATTCCCTAGATTAATTTAGTATGTAAGAAACCAACTCATTTAGGAATACTGACTTGTCCTGTGCATGCAGAGGGATGGGCTTTTAATGGTTAAAATAAATTTAATACCCTGGGAGTAGAGAAGAGTAAAGAGGAGTGTACTGGAGTCCCTGGGTTCTTAGCCAGTTCCTGCCCCTCTGTACACTTCGAGCTTCTTCCTCTCCCTTTTGGAAAAAGCAATTTGGAAAACTTGAAGAAGCATATCTCAAAACAATCTCCCATACCATTCCACTCCTTCTAAATTATTTAAAAAAAAATCAGTGTTTAACTGACACATTCAATAAGAGTGAATCTGTGATAAAATATAATGCATTCATATGCTACTGCTAGCATTCTAAGGTAATAAAATGCCTAATTGATGAAACGTAGGCGCAATCTGGCAATAGATATTCAGAACCCAAATAATGTTTATACTTTTTGCTGAGGGATCTCATCTAGTGGAATTTATCCTAAAATGAATAAAGAGCAGAAAGAGCCATATGCTATAATTTATGTAAAAATAATTATTGAACTCCATGCCAGGCCCTGTTCTAAGTATTTAGCCCACAAAGATGAATAAGAAATTATCTTTACCTACACAAAACTCATGATCTAGTGGGGGAAGACAGACATAAACAAATAATTGTGATAGAATGAAATAAACACCTTACCTGCAATATGCACTGAGTACAGTAGTTATACAGAGGAGGTAGGAGGAGAAATAAAGGAACATTGATTCAGTACATTATAGAGCATGCCAGTAAGTGAGATGTGAGGCTCTGAGAATAAAAAGTGAGCAAAACAGAATGTCTCTGCTCTCATGATACCCACTGTCTAGTGATTCCAGGTGATGAAAAGGGTCCCTTTACCTTGAAGAATTGCATGTAATATGGTATTTCTGGGACACAGTGTCAAGGCCTAAGTTAGGGAGGTGAAGAGATAAGTGGGGCCAGGATGAATTGAACCTGAATGCCACAGAGTGGTACTTATACATTGCCCTGTAGTTGATGTAACATCACTGAAGGGTTTGCAGTGGAATGGCAGGGTCAGAACTGCATTTTACAAAGATGATTCTGTTATCAGTGTGGAAAATAAGTTGCACTCAGGTGGGAGTTAGTAGCAAGACTGGAGGAAGTGAGCCCAAATGGGAGTCTACCGCAAAAGTCTAGACGAAACTCACAAAAGATTGAAGGAGGGCAGGCCACGGTGGCTCAGCGGCAAGAACGCTTGCCTGCCATGCCAGAGGACCCGGGTTCGATTCCCGGTGCCTGCCCATGTTAAAGAAAAAAAAAAAAAAAAGATTGAAGGACATTAGTGCCAGAGGGGACAGAGAAGGGGCTAATTCAAAAGATCCAGTATAGCAAGCCTTTGACTTTGACAGTGCAAATCCCCAGGCTGATGAATATGGCTTTGTTTACACAACTGCCTGGCTTTCTCCCAAATAATTTTCCATTCCCATTTAGAGTTCTATACTGTGCCTGTCTTGATATCATAAGTTAAATGAGTTTTAGACTTTCAATACATTTTTCTCTTTCACTTGAGCAGCTTTGCACTCAAACTAGAATGTTCATTGATGTTGTTTCACAATGATAAAGTTGTTTGTGGTGCTGAGAGCCACTGCCAGACTTGACAGTCCACTCTTGAAATTTATCCAAATGATTTTCTTAGACTGCTTTCTCTTTCTCTTCACCTCTGTCATTGGCAATAAGTAGTATTTTCTATAGATTCTCTATAGCATCATATCTCCTGAGGAATAAAGTTTTTATTTTGCCACTGCATCTGCTGGGACATGCAGGGAACCATAAAGCTGAGTGGTGGAGACAGGATAGTTGGCTCAGTCAGCCAGGAGCAGTGACTCATTTCTGCCCATTAGCCTCTCAACACCCTCCAATTAAATTTTGACTCATGATGTAATGGAGTAATACCTTAAAGCAGGTTATACAGTATACAGTTTAGACCAGATACTAAAATGTTAGCAATACAATGCAATGTCATGCAGCTAATTAATTTTTCAGTCAATGGATTTGAATCTTCCCCCTCACACTAAAAGGACTTTAAATAAAATTTCAGAATACCAGCAAATATACCAAAAAAAAAAGGCTATGCAGTCATCAAAAAGCATATGGTTAATAACTATATAATACAGAAGGATGCCCAAGAGCACTGTTAAGTGGAAATAGGACAAGTTGAAGATATCTGTGTGTAGACACACATAAACAAATATACATAAAAAATTTTGTCTCAGGGAAATAACAGATTCTATTACTCTTAGAAAACCTCCTTATATATTCAGAATCAAGTGATGAAGAGATTCACCACTATTTTAGAAAAATTTTGTATGCATTATTTTCAGGATGAAATGAGTTTATATTGCTAGCCAAGCTTTTTGGAGTCTTTTACTGGCAGCAAAGTTTCACATGGTGAGGGCGAGTAGCATGGCACAAAGTGGTTTCTCAGTTGCTGTTGAGGTGTTTTTAAGTACAAACTCTGCAAACACTTATTTCCAGAGGGTTTTTTTTTTTAAGCTTTTTAAGAGTTTTCATGGCTGTAAAACATCATTTAATGTCACTGGGATTCATGCACATTGAAGCTTTTACCATTGGTATAAAAAGAGGTTTATGAGAATGGGCCATTTCTCTCCAGCTGTTTCACCATGACAATGTTGCCAATATTAAAACAAAAAAGGGCCAAATGTGAACTTTCTCCCCAGTAAAGCATAGATGGTTATTGGGCAAGAATTCCTTGAGATGCAAATTAGCATAACTAAGAGGTATAAGACTAAGTTCGGGCTACCTAAAATGCAGTCTTCTAACCAGCAGCATCAGCACACTTAGACCTGCTGAATCAGAATCTGCATTTTAACAAGATCCCCAGGTAACTTGCAAGCACGTTAAAGTTTGAGAAGGACTGAGCTTGAATCATTGTCATTCATACTTTTTAAAACTTCTTGAAAAAAAAGTACTTTAGTATATTCATTTTTCTGTAAGCTGTTTTTTATTCATATTACTGTAATATGGCTATTTTATTTGAACTATTTCAGCATATTTCAGATGCTGCTAATTTTTCCTATGGAAAACACATATTTTTTTAAATGACCCGCTCTTAGGAAACTAACCATCACATGAATAGAGAGAGGAAAGTTCTATTTTGTGAAGGACTTTAAAGAAATAGAACAAACCACAAAGTCAAGGATTTACTAGGAGGCAGAACTGACAAGATCTAGTGAAACTGGATACGCTAGCAAATGGAAAAGGTATTGCTAAGAATTACTTCCGGATTTCTGGCTTAGGCAAGTGGATGATGCTGAAACCTAGTTAGCAAAGGATGATCCAGAGTTTTGGAAGGAGAAGTCATGAGTTCAATATTTAGACATCCTAATGCCTGTGGTTTTTCCAGCTGGAGATGCCTAAAAGGCAGCTGGATACACAGATCAGGTTTAGGAGACAAGTTTGGTAAGATAGTGGGCCTTGTATGCCAGGTGCAGAGGAGACCCCTCTAGCATTTACTCTCTACCCAGTCCTCGCCATTAAATATGAGTTCCACCGGTGGCCACGACAATGTGCACGTGCTGTGAGGAATCCAGCCTGTGCCCGTGAGATGTGATGTATTCACCAGGAAACAAATGATCTTTACTCCCCATCAGAGGAGGGGCCCTCAAGCCCATGGGGAAGGTTCAGCAAGTCTGGACCAGAGTGGACTGGATCCAGGCAGGGCAAATACAGATCTCTGATCCTCAGAATAAAGATAAGATTTCTCCCCCAAATGTTCCAGTTGAAAACCAGAGGTAGCCATACCCAACTCACTGGCATGTGCTTGATGCTACATTTTCCCTTAGAATTCATACATCACTGCTGCTTTTCTATGAAACATTTCCAGACAACTGCAATGGTACCTTGCTTCTAAAATAAATATTGATCTTAGACTAAAGTAGAACTTAGTCCCAAAGGGTAAAGTCTGAAAAACTGCAAGTGGGAAAAGAAGGAAATATATTACGTAATGTCTCCCACAAGTAGGAATTCATTAAAAGTTCTTCCAAAGAGAAGTTAACTTTTAGCTTTTATTTATATTTTTGGTCTTAAAAGCTAATAATTCAGCACGTGGAGACATTTCTTAAATTTAGTTCATTAATAAATTCAAATCACCTAATAGGGAAATTACTCAGTGTGTTTAAGTTTTTGCAATTTTTTCAGAAAGTTCCCTAGGATATAATATCAATTATAGAACTTGAGTTTATTGGGATAATTTTTCTTCTATAGACAGTACCACCTCTGGGCAGTACAACTGTTGCAGGTGCAGAAGAAAAAAAATACATTCATATCCAGTTCATAATGTTTCTTTAATTAAAGGGTTATGTAAATTCTAAAAATAGATTTTACCTAATTTATACAGGAACGAAATGGCACTCTTGGGTAGTAGCTCATGTTTTAGCTGAGCATAGCTATTTAGGGGACTGACTGCTTCCTTCCTGCTTTGGGGATACATTCGCACAGCCAGAAAAGAGATGTTTGTTAAGAGTTTATACTATTTCAATGTTAAACAAGCAGCTTTCATTTGGGCCCTATCTGCTGCCGCTGACACCCAGAATTCTCATCACAGTCAATGCAGGAGGACAAAACAATTTTACAAAAAGAGTTGGTCTATGTACACATTTTTTTTTTTTACATAAGCTCAAAGAAAATATCCAAATAGTTTAGTCATTTTGTTAGGTAGTTTTCTAAATAGCCATTTGCTTATTTATTCAAAGTCAGTAAACGTGTTTGGGAAGCTGGAATGAGACCACAGAGGTAGGAGATGGGATGCAAGCACTCGCGAGTTTGGAAAAACTTTGCCACAGTAATATCAGCTGCTGGGCAGCTCTTTCCCATAGTGACCACTTTGGTCAAGAAGGAAATTTGTCATAGATATCACATGACTAATGCTTCTGTGAACGCCCTCCTCTGATGACAGGTGCAGCAAAATATGATTTCAGAGACTAAGCAGATGAGATTCTAAGGCCACTGCCCATCAGCTGTATGTTATTTCCGACTCCTTTACTGAGCTGTGCACCAGGCACTATGATAGGTACTTCACATCCATTTTCACATTTGATCCTCGGATTGTCTCTAGCGAGTCAAGTTTCAGTATAGGATGCCCATCATTTTCTCTTTGCTCTTATATCCTTAGCATCCCATTTCAGGAAGGCGCAGAACTTCACTGGCAAGAACCTGATCTAGCAGGCCGCAGTTGACATCTGTCATCAGGTAAACTGTGCCAATAAATTCATATTTGCAGAAATTTGGAATTGGATATGGATAAACTAACTTAGTCTCTGTCGAGCATTAAAATTGCTAAGTAGTGTAATGCTGGGCCTGAGGGGTCATGCTGGATCTATTAGCAAGTCTTTGGAGAGAATGAAGAACGATGCAGAGAATGAAGAATGACATACATTCTTTCTGCCCTAAGAGAGACTTACAGACTCAGAAGTCACCTGGATGCCTGACTATATTCTATTTCCTGGATTCACCTGCTTATGAGGCCCACCACATTTCATGTCCTTGGGGATTATAAGACACCCTGTATCTTTACAATTATTACCCCTTTCTTCTTAAATTACCTTGAGAGGATTTTGTACATTACAACACAATGATTTCTGAGAGAGTATTCTTATCTCCATTTTGCTGATGAGGATATAGACTCAGAGAGTTTAAGCAAGTGGTCTAACATCATGCAGTCAGCAAAAAGTGGAATTCAACAAATTCATGCTTTTCACCACCAGATGATGTAAATCTAAAAATGTCAACATGTCTGCTGAAACAGTCTGAATCTTCTGAGCTGGAGACTGTGATTTTTCAGAATTTATTGCTGTGTCTTCTTAGAGTTTAATATTCAAAACAATTGCTCCTTTGAAATAGATAGGCATAGGCTGTCCATATTTTCATCTACATCATTACATTGAGGGAAGTGCAACTTCCTGGTTCCAGCTGAGTTGGCCTTCTTTCAAGGACTCCAATTCTAATTGCTTCTGCAGAACACATACATCTCCAGTAAGTTAGATCCATCTCCTCCTAAGGAAAAATTTCATTTTTCTCTGGTCAATTTTCTATGCTCAATTTATCATCACCGGATCATCCTAATTGTTTATCTTCCTGGACTGTTTCCCAGAAGAAACTGACATAATTTTTTTCTTTTTTCTAACTAGCCATGAACCCTGAGTTATTCAAGTAACCTCTCAACAGTTCAGTTTTAGAGTTTAGCCTTCCTTTAAAAAAGAAAGCTCATTTAAGTGTTCTTATCATTATTTCTGAGTTCTCCTGGCTCCTGTCCTAGCATGTGAGGCTTTACCACTCTCGCACTTTCTATAGGTTGCCTCCCAAGGATGTGGACCTGGGCCACTGTTCAATTTAGTGATTATGTGTATGGCTCAGGTCAAGATGTTTTTATTGAGTTCAAGCAAAACAAACAAACAAACAAAAAAACATTACAGTACTTGCTATGAATCCATCAATTTTGGTAACTTTAATTTGTTATGCTCATAACATTATAACATTAACAATTTTTAAAAATCATCCAGATGTCCACTAGTCTAATAAATCACTCTTAAAATTTTTCTATGCTATTTTGGGTTTTGTTGGACACTTGGATATTTTTTTCCTGGTAGACATGTATACCATGAATTTGGCTTTCCTTCACTTAACTTGTCAGGAAGCACTTTCTGCATTGCAAATACTTTTTAATTATCATTTGAGTGGCCACTGTGAGTTGATTTATCTAACCACACATCTATGTTAGATGTTAAATTTTTAGAGACTTTCTAATAACTTCCGTAAACAATGCTAAACCTGATAATTACCTAACCTGCTAGTTGACAATCTCACTATACCCCATACCATGCATGTTGATAAGCACTGGCCACATGTAAACAAAAACCAAACTGGCAGTAAGAGAGCTGTTCCCAGAATATTATCAGTTTCCTTCAGTTTCCTCTAAGGACTAAGAAAAAATGGACTTGCTTGCCATATTTTTTTTTGTTTTAGCTACCATCTCTTCCTTAGCAGTAATCTAAGCAGAACATTTTGATGGTTTTCTTCATGCTTAGTTTAGGGTCCAAAAGCAAAAGCAAAAACAAACAAACAAAAAAAACCTGGGGATCCCTGCCATAGCCCCTTTTGTGCTTTGGACCAGGCAGGTCTGTAGGAGTTAAGCAGTACAGATTTAAACTAGTGTTTTCAATGAGTACTTAAAGTTGTGTGCCTCTATCTTCTCTCCAAAAAAAGAAAAATCTAGGATGTATTTACCACCCCCTGACCACAGCTGAGATTCAGAGGACTTCAGGCAACATGAGGTTTTTCTGGTACCACGAATACATGGATGTTTTGATTCTTCTCATCTGGAAGCCCCCAAGCAGGGCTTCTGGATGATTTGTGTGCCTCCTTTAGCTAGTGGAGAAAACACAGTAGTTTTAGACCTAGAGAAATGTAAATCTTGGCAACCAACAGCCTATTACTTATCTTTTAAAACAACAACACATTATCCAAAATAAATTATTTTTTTTGCCTTATGTAATAAATACATGACCCACACAATAACACGAAAAACTGAAGGTATCTTATGTTTCTTAAAGTGTTTATGCTGACCACCCCTTACCCTAATTTTTATAAAGGAATTCACTCATATTTTAAGTTGTCCCAGTGTTTTAAAAAGCTATCCAATACGCTACTTTGTCACCCAGTTTCCAAGAGCCCCAATGTACAAATTCACCTGTTCCAAACCTTTCTTCATTCTCAGATAAGCTTGGCTCTGATCAACTCATTCTTCCGGATTGCACTTCACTCTGTTCTGGGGTCTCCTCCTTCCACGAACTTTTCCATTCTTATCTTCCTAAAGCAGCCTGGAGTGCCCCCTCTTCTCCTGCCTTTTATAGTGGCGACAATAATATCACTCTCAGCTGTTTCCGAGCTGGTTCCTGGGCTCAAGACTAAGTGAATGACTCAGCCCAAATCTATAATCTTGTTATTAAAATGTCAGACTATTTTGAACCAAAACCAACATAGATTTAATGCAGTCAATCCACTTAACCTAATAGTTATAGATTAAATATATGCCCACCATGTATGCTAAATAAAGAAGATATATAAAGGAGGGAACACTATTTGCCAAGCTTCAAAAAGGCTTTAACTTAGAGACTTCATTAGTCTGTTGAGAATGGTAGACATCTTTAAAGTTACCAATGATTTCCAAAAAAACTAAATTCTGTGGCTTTTCTCTGTCCTCATCCTCCCTGACTATCTGGAGCATCTGACACAGTTGTCCATCCTCAGCCCCTGCCCTGGCTTCCACCACACCCACAGTACTGGGACTCCCTTTCACAGCACTTTTCCTGTACCCTTCGTGGTTTCTACTTCCTCTTACTTCCTCGGGGGATTCACGCGCTTGAAATACCTGCAGTTATCACTGATGTGGCTTTTTGGTGTTAGGTGGGAGTTGCAAACAGTAGAAACCTAACAAATTTGCACAAATTTCAAAAAGATATTTAATTTCAAGATCCTAGGCAAGACTGAAGCTGAGCCTTAGGGACTCCTGGGATCAGGGACTCAAATCCTCTGGGCTTTTTACCCATTTTTGTTTTCTATTTCTGTGGTCTGTGTCACTTTCCTTTTCCAGATTATCTGCATGTAGATCTGTTTTGCTCTAAAGAGAATAGGAAGATTCAGCTGTGAGGTCTTGGTCTCAATTCTAGAATTGTGAGGAAGGAGATTGATTGGCTCAGTTTAGGCTGGGTCTTGAGTAAATTAGTTGTGGCTGGACATATAAGCAGAAAAAAGGGTCAGGTGCCTTTTTTACCTTTTACCTTGGACCAATCAACTGTGACTAAGGGTTCATGAGAACATGGTACCTCAAGTCGTGGCCTCTAGATGTAACCTCCCTTCTGAACACTGTGAAGAGTTTGCTAGACATCATTGCATACTGCCTTCTCAAATTTAACAAGCCTGGAACTGACCTCATCGTTTTCCACTCACACAATACGCTGCCCTCACCTCCAACTTTACTTTGGCCAAAACCTTGAACCATCCTGTCTTTTCTCTTTCTACTCTATATGCAGTCAGTAACCACTTTATTTAACAATAATACTAGCTAATATTTACTGAATATTCACTGTGTGCCACTAAAGGGTATATATATACGTGATCTCATTCAAATTTCAAAACAAACTCATGAAGTAGATGCTATTAGTGGGGCAGTGCAGATAAAGGAGACTGAGATTCAGATTAGGAAGTAACTTGCCTAAGATTACATAGCTACTAAGTAAAAGAGCTAGCAAATTTAAGTTTGACACCAGAACTAAAGCTTTAACAATCACACCATACTATCTCATTGCTTCCCAAACATTTTTGTTGCTTAATATTCTTGATATCTCATGCCCTTCCCCTTCAATCACCTTGTGCACTGTTATGGGTCGAATTGTGTTTCCCAAAAGATACATTGAAGTCCTAGTACACACTACCTCAGAATGTGACCTTATTTGGAAATAGCGTCTTTTAAATTTGGAATTAAGCAAATTAAAATGAGGTCATACTGAAGTCAGGTGGGCCCTTAATCCAGTATGACTGGTGTCATTAAAAGAAGGGGATGGGGATACAGACACAGAGGAGATGGCCATGTGACAGGGAAGGCAGTGACTGAGCTATGCCACTAAGCAGAGGAATGCCAAGGATTAGTCAGCCACCGAAAGAAGCCAGGAGAGGCATGGAAAAGATTCTTCCCTACAGACTTCAGAGGGTGCATGGCTCTGCCAACACCTGGATGTTGGACATCTAGCCTCTAGAACTGTGAGACAATTAATTCCTGTTATTTTAAGCCACCCAATTTGTGCTTCTTTGGTACAGCAGCTCTAGGAAACTATGATATACACCCACACATCCAGTCCTGCCCCTGCCATTCCCCTACAGCTGTTCAGAGTTCCGAAACTTCCCCAGAAACCTGGCATCAAGTGTGAGAAAATCCAATTTCATCAGCAATGACAGTGTCGTGTTCCTCAACAGTTGTATATTACAACTCCGTGAAATAGTTGTTCGCAGATAAAAAAAAAGTCAGTTAAATGTATTAGGGTGATCTATTTCCCCTTAAAATCATTCATTATTCTATTTATTCTCTTTTCGTGACTCCTAGACACCTACATAACCCTAAGTATAGAATTCTTTAGGTAGATTTAACTACTTATTGCTGACCTATGGATGGAAACTTTTCCTTGATTGGTTGCCCTTCTCCCTGATACACTTATGTAATATTCCTAGGAATAGCTTTCCCCAAAATTTGCTTTAATTTTCCAGAATACTTTCCTAGAAATTCAACTCAGGCAAACCCTCACAAATCCACCACCAGAGTACATTTTTCATGGCATATAGATCTTGCTTCTCATAACTATGCTAATTTCAACTGGTTAAGGTGTATAGGCAGACTTTAAGATGGTCTGCAATGATCCCTGCCTCCTGGCATTCAAGACCCTGTGTAATCTTCTTCTCTTGATCTTGCCTATCAGACTCTATTGCCTTCTTTTCTTGCACAGTCGACGAAGCAAGCTGCTGTGCTGGAGAGGCCCAGATGACAAGAACGGAGGGCAACCTCTGGCCAACTTCCAGTGAGACATTAGATCCTTCCAGTAGTCATGAACTCGGAAGCAAATCCTTCCTCAGGAAAGCCTCTGAAGCAGAGGACCCAGTTAAGTCATACTCGTATTCTTGACCCGCAGAAACTGAGAATAAATATGTTTATTTTAAGCTGCTAGGTTTTGTGGTAATTTGTTATGTAGCAAGAATCACTAATACAGTAGTAAAATTCAAAAATCAGTTTTCCCTTATATGCTATTATGTAGGTGCCTTATAAATTTGAATTTTTGGGGAAAATTACTATAATAAGTTTAACTTCTTTATGCTGATCAGTCAATAGGCTATTTTACTCACTCACAGAATGTTTCCAATTTGTGGGTCCCAGTATTCTGCTAGAACAGGGGAAAACATGACTGGGAATCTGTGACTTTTCCTCTTAACACTCAATCTTTGGAGAATGGGAACATTGCATTCCTGTCATAACTGGGACTTCTCAGTTTAAAGGGTAACCTCACAATCATTACCTCCTGTGAGCCTTACAATGTGACTTCTTGCCGAAGTCGCTTAGTTGACGTTCTTTCCATCACCCATTCTTGATGTAATATTCTTTTGCCCATATACCACACATTAAAAATTTAAATTTCAAAATTTAAAAGTAAATCATACGGGTGGGCCATGGTGGCTCAGCAGGCAGAGTTCTCAGCTGCCATGCCAGAGACCAGGGTTTGATTCCCAGCGCCTGCCCAGGCGAAAAAAAAAAGTAAATCATACTCGTTTGTAAGATTGATAAGAACAGTGTGGAGAAAAAAAATCACTTCATGAGCTGAAAATGACTCCAAAATCCATCCCAAAATGAATTTAAGTCAGGCTGCCAAATAATCCATGAGATATCTGTTATGGTGAAGAAAATAAAATCATCAAGTGTAGTTCAGTGGTAGAATTCTTCCCTGCCATGCAGGAGACCTGAGTTTGATTCCTCATACATGCACATCCCCAAAACAAACAAGCAAACAAGAGAAAGAAAAAACAAACAAAATTCAACAAATGGTGCTGGAAATAACGGGATATTCACATGGAAAAAGAATGAAAAGTGACTCCCACCATACAGCATATAAATAAATGAATAATAAAATCATCAATCCCTTCTAAAGTTGCAATAACTGTGGTCTCAATGACCATTTTCTCGGTGATAAGGAAGACCAAGAGGAGCACCCAGTCACTAATGCTGGCATTATTTCCTTAGATATTTAGTTGTTGCACTACTATTTTCACAAATTACAGGAAGATAAAAGCTTTTGTAAAATTAAGAGTCTTGGGAGCAGTATTTTTACAATGACCCTGTCAGCAAAGCTTTAAGTTCTATCTAAAGCAACAGCCAAAATTCTCTTGGTGGTAAAAATAAACAGAAGGCTCATTGTTTCTCCCCATTCTCTGAGAGGCACCTGCTTGAACGGTATGTAAGGGTGCACAAACATACCTTAACACCAAGTATGTTTGCCAGTTTAGATGATCCCTCCCAGTTTAGAAAGGGAAAGGAGGGTAGATGCCAAATGCCACCTGCACGCAAAAAGTACCCCTTTCTCCAAGAAATAAGTAATGACCTAACTTGAAATTTCATTTGAAAACTGGATATTTTTTATATGCATATGTATATCAGTAAATTATTCTTTGTTACAAACAGTCAATCCAACTGTCCCACTCTGGGGCCAACTCTTAAGACTACTCACGTAATATGTTCCTTGTGATAAACTGCTGAGAGCTTTCATGGGATGGACAATAGGTTTGAGAGGATGAATCTGGGTCACAGAGTATTTGGCCAACATCAGTTTCAGCTCCCATTCCACCTGTTTTCTCGGGATTCTGTCTCTGTTCTAAATATTTTATTCAATGCACGTTAGAAAAAAAGTGCTAAAGAGTGGCAAACCTAATTTGCTGTACTTTTTGCATTTTTACATCGTGGGAGAAACATCCACACAAACAGATGCCTGTATAGACAGTTTTTAAAAAAGAATGGTTGGTTTATGTTACTGCCATTTTCTCAAAGTACCAACACATCAGTAACATTCGAAAGTGAAGAAGCACCTAATATAAGTGTAAAGGGAAAATGGCTGCAGCTGTGCATTCACCGCCATCCTGTTCCTAGCATGGGATACTGGAGGAGTAACTCGCACATAAGACAAAATAATTTTGACAAAAAAATAAAAAAACTTGCCGTCAGTCACAAGTAATATATTTTAATTAAAATTGTTTAAGTTACACATAGTATTCCTGGACTTATACTTGTTCTTCAATTCATAAACACATTTGCGAGAAATATTACTAGGTTTGGCAGTGGTAAAATCAAATTATGGTTTGAAAACCTATAGAGAAGTTCTCATTACAAAAAGAAATTTTCTGGTTAGAATGCCTGCCTTTCATGCGGGATATGTGGGTTTGATCTCTAGAATATGTACCACAAAAAAAGAAATTTTCATATGAAGAATATTTTGTATTAGAATCAACAACATTTTAAAGAGCTGTTAGCTGGAAAGAAATTTACAGCAATGAATGGTAAATTATGTGTATCTTCATTTCCACAGTCAAGGTAATAGGAAAGAACAAATGAGTGCCTTTCTACTGTTAAGGTGGTAACATACACTGAGAAGCGTGGCAAATAGCAAAAACAAAACAAAACAAAAGAACAGGCTTGGATTCAGAAGACCTCATTTCAAATTAGTCTCCACCATTGGCTAGCTGTTTCGCTTTAGACAGTGAACCTCTCAGGATCTTACATTCCTCAGCTCACGTGCAAGATTCTTTCCAGTTCCACAAGTTTTATTTCTATAGCCTCTTTCAGATTCAGAAAAGCAATATTTTGCATTTTCTGCAGATTTCTGAATAACATAAAATCGATTTTTAAGTGGTTAAGTATATTATAGAGGTATTTATATTGTAACATAAGTATAAATTACATTTTGGTACTTTGTTTTGAGATGCTAGAGCAGGGAGGGTAGACTCGGTAATGGTAAAAATTAAATTATGGTATAAAAGCATATGCAGTAATAAAATATTCAGGAATAAATTAGAGTTTTAAATTGCTCTAAAAACTAAAGGGCAAATCAGGAGTGACATCTGACACTGTGGGAAGAAAAGAAAAATAACTTTTCTGTGAGAAAAATATCCTCTGAAACATGGAAGTTTAGAGTTAAGTGGAATTTTAAGTGCAACAGATGCTCTTTAAAACGATTTTTCATGAAAGTTTATCAATTCAACTATTTATATTAGGTCTACATGGATCATGTCTTTCTCATTTCTCACTACATATTATTCTTATCCCTCCTCTCACACTTCTTAAAGTGATTCGGTCTTCTATCACTGTGCATCACACTGCGTTAATCATCTGAAAATCAAAGTATGTTACTTTTACTACCAAGCCTGAGAGGTCACATTTCAAGTTGTTGTTGTCAATAATTACACCAAAACCAATGCAAGAAGCCACTTTGAAACAACAATTTTGGCCTTTGAGCACTGAGTCTATTTCTATCATTACTTATTTCATGTTTATTTTTTCCTCATATACTATTTTAAAAAGCAGCGATAAACATGATGACCAGTCTTAGTCTTTTCTATAATTAAAGCATTTAAAAATATATAACTTAAGCTTTTCCCCTGGGGCACTGGAGGAAGCTTGTGTAAAGACTATCAAAATGCCTTAACTATTACTCTAATAATAGACAAGATCCCTCCCAGAGAATCTTACTTTCTGGATGCCATTTATTCACTTGGGAGAAAAAATAAAAGAAAACATGAGTTACACCATTCATTGATTCAAAAAGCAGAAAATATCCTAGATTGCATGTAAAAGGTATTTGGAATGCATAAGCAATGAGGAATTAGTTTGTGCTAGGCAGATGTTTACGGTATTCATTTTGGGAGTCCATAGCAAAAGAGATGATAAAATAATTGAGAATGGACTTTAAGAAAAATCTCAATGATGAGTAAAATTTTAGCAATCAGAATCTAGTCAGCTCTTGCCAACTACCAACTTCTAGTAGAGAACCACAGACACACATGTGCCATCCAGTTTTAGCTGCTTTAATGGTATATAACTCATTGTTCGGCAATTTTTCCATGATTTCTTTTAAAACTATACTGGTCAAACTTTTTAACCATTTTTAATTTAGAGCATTAGTAAAAACCTTTTAAAATTTTGTCTTTTTCCTTGTTTTAGGTAGAACTAGCTGTAGGACCATCCCTATTACACTATAGCTTCCTGTTTTCTGTTAAACATTAAAAATGAAAAGATGAAAATAAGTATATATGCCTCCCTCATCGTTTAGTGTGGCATAAATACTTGCAGGGCTCAGGCTTAGATTTCTGATTCTAATGTGGACTAATCTCTTTAACCTTGGATCCAGTATTCAGGATCTAAGATTTGCCCCCAAAACTAAGGATATCATATAAATTGATAAAAATATTAAGATCTAGTAGATAAATAGGCAAAGAAAATACACAGAACTTTCATAAAGGTACTATAACTAGTAAATATGTGGGAAATTAACAAGAAAATTCGTTATTAATAGTTTTAATAATAACAACCACAATAAAATGTCCTATCTTAGGAAGGACAGGAAAAAACTAGAAATCTCATAAATTGCTGGTGGCATACAATTTGGAATAACTCTCCTGAAAGTCTACTCAGTCATAAAATGTTCTTTTATAATTCTGCCTTAAAGAATTTATACTAAGGAAATGATTGAAAAGAAGGAAAACCTCTTTTCCAGTTTATTAGCTTACAGCAGAAACCTCAGAAATATCCTCCACTTTATCCTTGTCCTACATGCTCCACCCAACCTCATCACCCCTCATCTATGTTCAACTCAGCAGTCAGAATGATTCGCTCCTCTGCTCCAGACATTCCAACAGCTCCTCATCAAGTCCTCGCAGTGGCCAATAAGGACCAATACTATCCCCCTGCTGCCTCTTGGACCTTATCCACAACTACCTTATCCACAACTACCCTCACTCCATCCACTCTATCTGGACAGTCTTCTTGCTGTTAGTTGAACAAACCAGCCATACTCCTGCCTTAGAACTTTTGTTCTTTCTGTTTTCACTGCCTCAGTGTTCTTCCTCAGAGACCCATGTGGGCTCACTCCTATTTTTCTACAACCCTTTGTCTCATCTTTCCCAATGAGGTCTACTCTGATCTACTGCATTTAAAATTTCAACTCACTACTCCTATCCCTAAATCTTATTGGGATTCTGATCCCTCCTTACCCTGTTCTTCTCCTGTATACTACACCCTATCCCTAACAAAATACAAGTATTACGAGGGCAGGGAATTTTTGTCTGTTTTGTACTGATGTATCCAAAAAATTTGGAATAGTCCCTGGCAAACACATAGCAGTCAATAAATAATGGGTGATTGAATGAATTTTTAAATAGCATAAATGAGGAAGCTCTAAAAAGAGAGGGCTGGCTAAGTAAAATCACTGTAATGGGAAGGCTTCTGGACAGAAGTAAATAACCCCAGCCATCTCACTCACTCCCGGTCTCTCTGCATGATTCAACCCTTTGCAGGCAGCACTTAAAAAGGGGAAAGAGCCTTATGCATTGGGGGTTTTGAATAGCAAAGAGGAGGCATTGTCCCCTGTCACCTCAGGATGAATCAGGATACCTCTGGAGTCTTGGAGTTTAGCATGACTGACAGAGGCAGTGTCAGGGCTGGCATAAAGAGGATTCAATAACTTGTTTAAATGAGAAAAATAATGGATTATAATTATACCTTTTGTCCTGGCTGCAGCAGACCCCTAAGCTCCTTTCATGATGGGGAGTAATCTGAGCAGTGGAGATAGGCCTCAATAAGTCATCTGAACAGGGCAGATGTCAACTACAGAAACCCTGATCTGTGATAAGGGCTCAGACTTCTCATAAACTCTTCTATCTTCTGCCACCTACCACCACTGTGCCTGCCCAGACACGTGTCTGTCAGAACAGAGCCACCTCTTCACTGTTTCAGTTCCCTCAAGCTGTGACATGAGAAATATAGGCTTATCTCTCACTGGGTCTTAGAAGGATATAAAGCCAGGTGTGAGGGTGGTGGGGTGTCCAGTTATCAAGGGCTCAACTACTCTATCTAACAGAGCTTGATAACTTAGAAATCAAAGTTATTCTCATCAGGCATAGTAAAACCTTCACTGATTTATACTGCATTTTAAACCAAAACCACATTTAATACAAAACTTAGTATGACTTTACTTTTTTTTTTTCCTAACAGCAGTTGATGATAATATTTTACAAGTCTAGTATAAAGGCAGACACCTGGTTTTCTTTTTCCTTTTCTGAAGGGAAGATAATAAAAAACAGAACATTAACATTTAAGAAATTCTCAATATAATCCATTCCTTCAATATCTAAACAAATGGATGTAAAATTTTAATTGATAGGACACATGGGGAAAGGCAAACACATGTCTGTGGCCTCACCCATAAACTGATTTTGTAGGTTTTCAGGGAAAGCCAGCAATCTGTACTTTAAGAAGCATCTAGGTGACTCTGAAGTGTTTCATAGACTCCACTGGTCGACCCAGCTGTCACCTTAGTCTTTAGACAGACTGCAAAAAAGGAAGATGGGGCTCACCAGTATCTAAGGATATTTGATCCACTGTATAATAGTAATAAGATAGTAATAACAATTAATAAAGACAAACAGGCAGTCATAAGACATACGTTTACAAAGACATGAAGCCCCTTCTGGAAATAAATAAGTAAACGCTGCAGTTAATGAGTACATAAACTGCTCAAAAAAATGCATGTAGTTTTTGATGGAGATACAGATTTTATGAAATAATTCAACATACTCCTTCTGTAGAATGACAGAGTAATACTAGATATATCATGCATGAAATGATCCTGTGCAACTAATAACAGCTCATAAACAAATTTCAGATATCTGTAATTATAGCAAGATTGAGAAAAAGATGAAACTTGGATAGTCTACCCTTCTGATTTTTTACCTCTATGGGAACTGACTGTGGCAGCTACCTAAAATTCCCATTCAAGGGTCAATTTTGGTTTTCTGGTTTGTTTTAGGCAGTTTAACATGGAGTCACTCTATTTTTTCCCAGGAGCTTTCCTTTATAAATACTTAATATAAAGACTACTCATTTTAATTATTTCATGGGGATAGGCTGGCAGATTAGCTAGTGTGGAAGACATGCTGAAACACTCATGAAATAGCCACTCAATGAAATATAGTTTTCAGCATAATACTATTGATGATTATGTAGCAATGCGGAAAAAATGCTTATGCTATAATGAAAAAAAACAAAAATTAAAATTCAAAATTATATATTTATTAATTTATACCAATGCAAAATCACAAACTAGGAAGACAATTGTGATTAAGTGGAGACTGTAGTGAGATGGATTTACGTCGCCTGCAAGGCTCACTAAGTTGGTAGCATTTGAGTACTATTGACTGGTATGTGTGGGCTGTCCCAAAAGATGATATACCAGACATGGTTTCTCTCTTCCAACTCCAAGGCGATTAATACACCACATGCCATAGACCATTTACCCAGCCTTTGATAATCCAGTTCATTGTTCACAATTGTTGCAATAGTTGTTATTTTTCTGTAAGTTACAATATTTTCATAATTAAAAAACCATTATGTCAACAACACTTAAAACAGTATATTCCCTTCTTATACCCTTTTGTTTCTCTCAAAGAGATCTGTACAATCCCAAAGACAGCTCAAGCGAACATTGATTTTTTTTTTTTTAGAAAGAAAAGATAACAGAACAAGACCTATGCTTTAGGAAAATAACTGTTTGAAAATTTGGAGAATGGTATAGAGGGTGAAAAGCTAGAGGCAGGACAACCACTTGGTTAGGAAGCAAGAGAGCATGAAATTGAGCTAGACCTATGGGGATGAGGTACAGAGGCGGATCTGAGATGCATGAAAAACAGAGAGGAGGCCTTTGCAAGAGTCCAAATGAATAACAAAAAACCCCAGCATAGTATGGGTGGTAATGGAATGGAAGTGACAGATAAAGGAAATGTTTAGATGATCTTCATGAGTAAAGTGAGGAAAAGAGAGAGGTTCAATGAGATATTTCAAAGTCTCAACTAGGGACTTAAAGAATGCAAATTCAACTGATCATGATACAGAATAAGGGAAGAGGAGGAGATATGTGAGGGAAGATAATGAGTTTAGTTTTGGACAAGAAAAGTCAGAGGCATTTAAGGAGTGTCCAACAGGCAGAGCCTAAGAGAGAGACCTGGGCTTCTTAGGTAGATTTGGGAGTCATCACCATAAAGATGAGACTTGAAAACTAAGGGGACTGGTTAAGAATCAAATAGAGTTTAGGACTTCCAAAATTGTAAATTATGGGAAAGAGGTTTAATAAATGTAAAGATATCTACCCAAGCCCTAATAAGAGATGCGAGAGGTTGTCTGAATGAAACCTCCACAAGCAGTGGACTTGAAAAGACTTAATAGAGTATGAAACTGAGAACAAGAATATCTATAAAAACCATATTAACTTATTAAATTTGTGATTTGGGTATTACTATATGGAAATAAAAGCTTAAAATCATTGGGTTCTTTTAGGTATAGAAATTAGTACTTACCAAAACTTAATGCTTCTAAATTTCTTAAAGAAAATTTAAACCATATCTCCTTTTCAGATTAATAAGTTTCCAAAGTAAATAATTAAAAAATTTCAGTGTTTATTTACATATTGAATATTTCAAAAAGTTTACAAAAATGAAGTTTCAGCAGGAAGTCAGCAAATGCTCATGCACTTGCCCATTTCTAGCATTTCAAGGAAAGGATGGCGGGAGTCTTGATGGCAGACTTTTGAAGGTTCCAATCACTTTCCAAGGAAGTGCCACATTTGCTCTATGAAAATAGGAGAGGAAAGGGTTAGGAAAGGGATGAGGAAGAGGGAGGGAGAAAAAGGGGGTTAGATTCCTTTAAACAATTTAATTTACACCTTTAGGAAGTATTTAGGCAGATAAAAACAGTCATACATAAGCTTAGTACTTCACATTTTGCTATTTAAAACTACTTCCTTCTAGTGTTTTGCTCCAAATTTTCTTATTTGGTTCAAGTCTTATATAAAAGTATGCTGAAAATTCTAGTCTTCCAACTTTATTCTGTACATATTTCCAGGTCATTTGAGATCTTGTTGAGCAATACTGAAATTACTACCCTAGCTACAGCATGAAAGGAGCATGAAAGGAACTTTGTTTTGTAAAATTCTACTGTCTATCAAATATCCAAGATGGGATAGTAGTGCAGAGAAACAATCTGTTAGCACAGCATTAAAGGAATAGAGCTCGCTTTCCCATGAAATCATGTCTATGGTTTTGCTTGTTTCTAAATGCATTAAGAGTTGACTCATAGGAAACAGCTCTCATTTTCCTTCCAAATTTACAAGCTGAATATCTCATTAATATTTTAAATTAAAACAAAAGGCCAAAAGCCTTGCAATATTTTGAAAGACAGATGATATATGTAAATGCTTATATTCTGAAACTTTTATTTGCTTCTTAAAACAGCTTCAAATAATGACAATAAAAATATGGTAAGCGTTTATAATCCTATTATAACTTTTGATTTAAAAATCTTCAGTTACAGTGAGTGATTCATTAAAATGATGGGAGATAGTAAAGAAAATCTCCCAGGTTCAGATATTTGGAGCCTTTTAAAGTTAATCAAAGCTAGCTGGAACCTCTCAGTACTTCATACACACAGATACAAAAGTTACTACATAACCAAACTGTAATAAATACGTCCAATCTCATTTTCTTGAAATTAAGAAATAATATATTTAATGTGGAAAATTTAAAGACTGTTTTAAAAATATTTTACTGGGCCACGGTGGCTCAGCGGCAAGAATGCTTGCCTGCCATGCCAGAGGACCCGGGTTCGATTCCCGGTGCCTGCCCATGTAAAAAAAAAAAAAAAAAAAATTTTACTTAGTTCATCTAATTCATTTACTTTTTGCTTTCTGTGATTTAAGTAAATACATTAATACATCTAGACTCGTAAAGTCCAACATATACCGTACCTTCTTCATCACTACTTTCTCTACTCGGCGAAGGTGATACCTGAAATAAAAGAGCATGAAAGAATCTCTGTTATAAGAATTATCTATATGGGAAAACTGCATCAGTCCTTTATGTGAAATTTAGAGCGAAGTATATTATACACAATGGTTCTCTAACCTGAAAAAAAGTGAATATTCTTCTTTGCTTTTTGATTATCATAGCTCTTCTTTTTTTTTTTTTTCAGATAAACAAACCACAGGCTTTGAATCAAGTACAAAAGCATGTTTGGAAATATTTTCTTTCATTAACTTATGGGAACTACTGAAGGCCTTGTGACTGAGAATATGAAGGGAACAGAGGTTTTCTTTCAATGGCTTCCTTGGTTGAGGTCTGAGAACAAAACTCAAACACACATACATTCCTACACATGTCATCCACATTCACACAAACATATATATTATATTATTTATTTAGCTGTCTTCTAGAAATTTTAGATTAATTTGACTACTTATTCTTATGCCTAGGTTAATATTCTTAGAAGAGATACACTAAGGTAGACAGATTTAAAAGAGAGGTATTTCTGAGACACAAGAATTTTTTACTTAATCAAGAACAATACTTTCATACTTTTTGGTGTTTTTTTTTCTTAACATTTATTGGGAGAGCCATTATTCACAGAAAAGAACGCATAAAGGCTGTGACTTTAATTTACAGAATAATTAGAGTGAACACCTATGTAATCACCAATCTTTCCAATTCGAGAAATGGAACATGCCAGGCCCCTCTTCTCCCCTAGATAACCACTATCCTGATTTTATAATAGACTTTTCAGATTTCAAACTTAATAATCAAGTTCTAATTTTCTAAATCTGCTCACCTTCAAATATGAAATACCCACCTCTAACATGTGTGAGGGCTGGGGCAAAGGTTCTAATGGAGGACCACATATCATACCCCCAAATATTTAAAAGTTATACACCAGGCTAACAAAGTGACAAATAGAACGTAAAATATGTTCCATCCTACTATCTTGATAAATTACCTTTGTAAAGACCTGGAGGATTGTATTACAGACACCTCAGAGACACATGCCAGAGCGTGGAGTCAGGAAAAGAGGGGCGTGTCCCTCTTCCTGCTTTCCCCTTCCCTACTCGCCCAAGGCTCTATTCTGCATTTTGCAGGTCTCACCCTCACTTGGGATAGAAATTCCACATGACTGTATATCCCCTTCTCCTGAACAGCCATCCACTGGTCCATGCAGAAGTAATGGTGAGTACATAGTCCACACACTCAGGAGGCTGGACCTGGGGAGATGTCATGCAGGCTCCGCAAACGGGCTTGAAGCTGTGTGGGCAAAGAATTCCAGAACTGTGGGTAGTCAGAATGTGGTCTAGAAGGGGAGGCATGGGTTCCTGGTGGGTCCAGAACTTTGGCTTCTGGTCTTCTTGCTCTTTGAGCAAGAAGGACATGGCTGGATGAGGGCTGAAGCAGGATCCTTTATAAAAGCAGGACCCAAGTAAGGGGCCCTCCTCGCTTAGGTCCAAGGGCAGTACTGAATAGGAAGAAGGCAAATTTAAATTTCAGCAATATTAAAATATTCTCCCAAGCCGAAATGGTTTTAAATTGTCTCTTTTGCTCTTTCAGAAAAAGGCTAAGCAAATATTTTTCTTTATATCATAGAAAAAGATGATGCAACCATGTAAATAAAAAGACCCTTGTACAAATTTTATGTAAGACATCTTTGAGATTTTCCAAGTACTTCAAAAGAGAAGAAAAACTCTATTTAGTTTCTTCACACAGAGTAAAATGCTTAACTATGGTTGGTTTTGAGGATAGTGGTCATAAAAAAAATCCGGGTGTGACGGTAACAAAACAACAAAAATCATACTTAAGATGATGGCTTTTGGGATTTGATGGCTCTATTTTTTTCTAAATAGACTATAAAATAGAATAATTTGCTTATTAGTGCAAGTTAGTGCACTAAGAGTGCAACTGGCTTAAATTGTGCAGGACATTGGCCACAAAGTTTGTTAAAAAGTTAGCTGTTTAGATTTCCTGTTTAAAATTAGCAGCTGCATCTTGCTGGAACTGCCACATGTTTCAGAGGAAGAAAATGGACAATGCATAAAAATAGAATAATTGAGCAGCTTCTCATTAACTTAAAAGCATTGCAGAAAAGAAATGGGCAAGCTACTCTAAGACATCTATCATTACATTTTTTTAAAAACAATTCCCAGATGTTTTTATTTCTTCATTCTTAAAATGCATATTCAAAACATACAATACCTTATGTAAAAGAAAACACAAAGCACAGGTATAAGTCCAAAATGAAGAGATAATCACTATTAAAAATTGGGGCATTTTTTTGTACATTTTTTACTATTAAGATAGCATATCAAAAGATAGAACATTCAATTTTGAAAACAGCAGCAACAACAATGGGTTCATGATACACACATCAGCTATTTAAGTCTTCATTTATTGGCAATGATTTCCTGATTCTTAAACATAATGACAACATAACATTCATTCAAGGAAATGGAAGAACAAAGAAATGCAAGGAGTGGCATCTACACTACCCCAATCTCAACTCTCACTCTCAGATGTCATCATCATTACCTTGTCAGCGTAAGAAAATAAGAAAGGATTTTTTGTTATTTCTAATTTCCAGTACAGAAAAAATGTGGGCACCTTCTACTCATTCTAAGATAAATTCTCCACAAACCAGTAAATATTGTTTTATACCCTCACTCTGAAAACGCTATCTCCTCCTCTTCCTCATTCCAAAAATTCTTCTCATCTTTAGCTTCTTTCAAACAAATCTAGTGTTCTCATTACCTAAGTATTCCTCATTCTTTCATCAAAGAGATCTTAATACAGGAATTTGCCCCAATTCTTATCTAAGCTGTGTTTTTAAAATGAATACTGAACTATTCATACAACTTGAGCTTCTCCTTCAAATAATACCAACAGGTCCCTATAAGCATTTTCATCTGCACTTTACATGTGTTCAAAATGATTAACAAATATGGCCCTTTGAACCAATTTAAAGTATATTGTTTCAATGTATGACATGAAGATAAATATTCTATGATTTTACTATAAGGGTTTAAAATTAAAGAAAAAATTAAAGAAAAAAGGTCTCAATTTTTCATAGCAGAGTTTTAGCTGAATTAAATTACCTTGGACAGTCTATTTCTGCATTATGTTTACATAGTTCATAAGGCAGTTACTAATTTTACATTCACTCTCCCCTATGATTTTTGCTTTAGAAATCAACATATAATGACCCATTCTCAGTTATCTATAATCAAGATTAAATAGACTATAAAATAGAGTAAGATTAAAAGTATTTTAAGTTTATGTAAGTTTAATCCACTTCCTCTTCAAGCATCTATTAACTAAATGATTGGTTTTAATTTTATTTCCCTTATCTTGCAGTGATAGTATAGTGCAAAGTTGTCAGAAGAGAGGCAAAAAAGAGGAAGGAGGAAAGGGAAATAAATTGTCTAGAATTAGATTTTGATTTACCAAGAAAAGACATTGTGAATCTACCATAAAGATGTTCATTCTCAGAGTACTACATAAAATAAATCTGTATGGTACAAATATCATAGTGTGACTTCATTAGAAAATTACATCCGAAGAATGATTCTACTCTAAAGTGGAATACTGTCTCCTTTGATGGAAGCATAGCTTTGAGTAGCTAACAGTGAGTGGCTGCAGAGGAAATAGTCTCTTGTCTAGGCAGTCCAAAAGTTCAAAACAACCTTGGTGATAAAAGGTATCCCAGTCAGATTGTTTTTAAAGCTTTGTTCTGAGTTGGCTTGATCTTAATACCGGAAGCCAAGGATTGCCATCTCCTCTGGGATATGCAAGGAGAGCATTTTTTTATTCTTCTTTTATACTTTTATTAAATAAACTTTAGAAAGTAGAGTATTTTTTTGCTCCTTTTACTTATAAACTATTTGGAGAACATTTCTTGTAGGCAGCATACACTTGGTTCATGATTTTTTTATCCAACCAGAAATCTTTGCCTTTTAATTGTGGGATTTAAGCCATTTCCATTTAATGTAATTTTTGATATGGTTAATTTTTAATTTATCATCTTGCTATTTGTTTTCTTTTTATCCCATATGCTTTTTGTTCTCCTTTTCCTCTTTTTCTGCCTCCTTTAAGATTAATTGAATATTTGTGTGTGATATTAAGTTTCTCTTCTGTTAGCTTAACAGCTATAATTCATTGTGCCACTATTTTAACAGTCACATCAGGGTTTATACTGTATATCTTTAATTAACAGTCTTCACACATGGCCTAAGAATTTAAAAATGGCATATTTCTATTTCTCCACTCCTTTGTGCTATTATTGTTATATATTTCACTCCTACATATGCTATCAATGCCACATTGCATTTTTTTTTCTTCAGGAGTGAATTTATTTGTAGTGACTTAAGACAATAAGCAACACATTTACCCATGTAGTCAACTTTTCTGTTGTTCCTTTGTGTAGGACCAGTTTCCTATCTGCTATCATTTTCTTCTTCCTGAAGGACTTCCTTTAATATTTTTTATAGTTTGGGCCTATAGGTGATTTATTCTTTCATCTTTTATATGTCTGAAAAGTGTTTATTTTGCTTTCATTTTTGAACAATATATATTCTGGGTATGGAATTTTATGTTAGTTTTTCTTTCCCCTTTTTTAGCCTTTAAAGATGTTGCTCCACTGCTTTCTTATTTGCTTTGTTTCTAATGAAAAATTTGCTGTATTTCTTATTAGTTTTTTTGTATTTAATGTTTTTTCCCCCCTCTGGCTACTCTTAAATTTTTCTCCTAATCACTGTTTTTGAGCAATTCAATTATGTTGTGCCTTAGTATTATTCTCTGTATGTGCTTATAGTTTAAAATTTTAGATCTGTGGGTTTCTAGCTTTTGTTAAACTTGAAAAAAAAATTGGCTATTATATCTTTAAATATTTGTCTGACTCTTCCATCCCCACACTCTTCTTTGGGCCTCTAATTACATATATATTAGGTTGCCCTAATTTGTTCACAGCTCATTGATGATCTTTTCGTTTGAAAAAAAATTCTCTCATTTCATTTTGTGTAGTTTCTATTGCAATTATCAAATTCACTAATCTCTACTTCTCCAATATCTAATCTACTATTAATCCCAGTGCATTTTTTCATCTTACACATTTTAATTTCAATATATAGAAATTCAATTAGAGTCTTATTTAAGTCTTCCATAGCTGTACTTAACTTTTGAACAGATATTTATAATAATTGTTTTAATGTCATTTTCTGTAATTCTAAAATCTGTATCAGTTCACATGGATTTTGACTTGATTTATCTCATCATGGGTCACATTTTCCAGTTCTTTCATTCTTCTTCTCTACATGTCTGGTGATTTTTTTCAGGATGCCAGATATTGTGAACTTTACATAATAGGTGTCGGATGTTTTTTCAATTCCTATAAATATTATTGAGCCTTGTTTTGAGATGAAATCATGTAACTTGGAAACAATTTGAACCTCTCAGGTCTTGCCTTTAAAATCTGATAGGAAGGTTTTGAGATGTTGCTATATATGTATAACCTGGTGTCTCCCTGGAACTTTGGCTACCTGTGTAATGCCTAAGACTCACAGTTGGAGTTCTGCAGCTCTGAAGGCTAGCTTTGCTACATACAACAAATGTTAAAGAAATTGAAAAAGAGATCAGGCTTCAATTATTGCTAAGATTCAAGAGGCTATTCTATACTAAGATTACTTTCCAGAAACTTACAACCTCCTGATGGGTTCCTAGGCCAAGTAAGTCCTGAAATCCAGAGGGGCCAGCCTTTTCAAGAACATTAACTAGTTCCATCCACCTATTTATCTTCTTGACACCCCTTTCCAACATGAAAAAATTAGAAGGGCAGAGCCCAAATACCCTTAAAGATTGGGAGAAGGATCCAAGTAGAAGGAATTATAACAGAGAAGTTAGGATTTAACAAATGGAGTATGACTGGTGAATCATTATATTGATATTTCTTTTCATTTCCAGTGTCTTGGAGTAGCTAGAAGGAAAAACCTAAAATTGTGGAACACTAACCCATACCAAACTCAGGAATCTGTTCTACAACTGCTTGTTAGAATGTACTTTGAAATGTACTGCTTTTTAAAAAAAAATTATTTATTTATTAATTAAAAAAAATTTAACAAACGAACTAAAACATTAATATGTGATCATTCTGTTCTACATACATAATCAGTAATTCACTGATTACATTAGTTACATATTCATCATTTCTTAGAATTTTGCATCAATTCAGAAAAAGAAATAAAGACAACAGAAAAAGACATAAAACTAAAAGAGAAAAAAAAGATTATACATACCATACCCCTTACCCCTTGCCTTCATTGATCACTAGCATTTCAAACTAAATTTATTTTAATATTTGTTCCCCCTATTATTTATTTTTATTCCATATGTTCTACTTGTCTGTTGACAAGGTAGATAAAAGGAGGATCAGACACAAGGTTTTCACAACCACACAGTCACACTGTGAAATGTACTGCTTTTTTTGTATAATGTTTTATTTCACAATAAAAAATGTTAAAAAAAAAAAAGATTTGATAAGAGGGGCAGAGCAGTGTTCATGCCAGAGCACTGCTGAGCCCACTACTGAGGCAAGATCCTTCTGTGTCCTTTACCTCATAACACATGAATCTTTTCAGTCTGGCTGGTGGGAACAGGCCCTGCATAAGCTAACTATTACCTCTAGCTCTTTCCCAGGCATTGGACAGTTTCTCACATACTAAAAAAATTAGAGTGGGACCCTCTGGCAGCTCTGGAGTTCTCTCTCTTTGCAGCCCTCTCTTCTCCATTGCTCTAGCTGCCTTGGTTTTCTTTTGTATCTCAGCTCTGTCTACTCAACTCAAGGATTCCCTAAGGCTTGCCTAGGTACTTCATCCCTGTGTCATGGCCTGGAAATTCTCAAGGCACTAAACTGGGGCTATAATAGGGCTTATCTCTTTTGTTCCTAATCTCTCAGGTTTCATTGTCCTCCTTTACGTGTTGTGCAGTATTTTTCAATCTACTATTTTTTTTTCCAGTTATTTCAGTTAAGAGAGTAAATCTGATCCCTGTTGTTCTATCTTGTCCAGAAGTTAGAACAAGTACTTTTACATAATGAAACTGTATTGCCTCTCAGCACAACCAGTGTAATACTGCTGCTTTGCCCTGAAGGTCTCTTCCAACTTTAAATAAGATTCTAAATCCTTCTTAAAGGGAGTGCTGCAAAATGCACAGATCTCTAAATGACACAGAAATAGATATTTTCCAGTAATCAGACTAAAGAAGCTATTAAATTAATCATTTACACTTCGGGTAAATGAAGTAAAATTTACATGAAACCCAACAAAAAGGGATATTGAAAGAAAGCACAAAGAAAAGGAAAAACGTGGACCATATTGTTTAGTTTACTAGTGTTACTATTTTAGGTCAGATTCCTTCAACTACAAAGGTACTTCTGATCAGTGATTCAAATTGGAATAAAAAAAAACCCCTGCAAATAAATGGGGGAAATGGGAGAAAGAAGGGCAAGAGCAGTTAAATCATCTTTCTTACATATAGCACAATTAAAATAATGCTATGATATAACTTCATCATAAAGCAACCTTAGGTAGGGATGAGGCAATGATGGCGTGTTACCTTTTTTCCTTCATTTCAAAGGGTTTTCAAACTAAAACTACTAGCACCAGAAGTATCCCTCCCTTACTTTTTTGCATCCTCTTTTCCCCTTTATTTTCCTTTCTTTCAACTTAATCATAAAGGGAAGGGATCTAAGCTTTGTCCATGTTTTATGTTGGAAGCTTCACCTGCCTTACTTCAAAACTGGTTTAAAGGAAAGAATGAAATTCTATTAACAGTTGGTATGTATTTTCAAACAAAAAGAGGGGAATATCCAAAAGAAGTTTGCTATTTTATCCCCACATAAAGCCTGTGTTATCCCATATATTTTATTAATGACTACAATAAGACATGTTTTTCTAAGACTTATATACGTGGTTATTTGGTGTTTGGTTGGCATTTCCTGACTCTTGGTGAGCTCGTGAAATGATATTTAAGTGAAACCTAGCAATTTACATATTTTGAAGGTAAGAGATTTCAACCAAATAACCCACAGCATGTGCATTCTTTATCTATTTGAAGTTTATTGGACATGTTTTTACTGCTAAAACTATTATGTCAGAAAGAACTGTTTATCAAAAATTTATTGACAATTTGAAAATTTTCAGATGTCCTCAGGAATTTTAAACAATGTGCAGAAAAGCAAATCATGATGATGCACATAAACACCATAAACAAAAATAAAAGGATTTTATTAAATAGATTGTTATGTGAGGAATGATTTAGCAGCATCTGGTACATCAAATATTTTGCTATATACAGTGTTCTATACTAACAATAGCAATGCATTATTTTTTATATGGGCTGTCTGTTATCCAGGATATGAGTGTCTGATTTAATAGACCTTGACAGATATTTTTAAAGGTATTAATAAAAATGAAATCCTATTTCTAGCTATAGATTATTCATTCCTACTACAATAAAGAAATTAGATTCAGGGTGAAAAATATTCTAAAGTAAATTAGTACATCATTTGCCTTGAGACTAAGAAGTCAAAAAACAAAGAATTATATTAAAAATATTGTAGAATATTTGGAATAGGTCAAATTCTTTGAAAGAAATTTCAAAATGAACAAAGTGAGTAAAAAAATATATTTTTGGATAAAGCGTGGGAAAAGAGAATCTTTAATTTTGGGCATACAAATGTTTTAAATTATGAAATATTTCAAAAATGCAGAAGATATTATACCACATATCTACTCTGAAGATCACGTTCCCCGTACTGAACAAAAATTTAAATCTCACCTACTCCCCTTCCTTTTCAGAGGCAATCACTATTCTGAAAATGGTGATTATCCTTCCCTGTTAGGTTTCTAAAATATGAATGTCACATCTGTTTTTCTTCATTAAAAATATATGGTATTGCTTTGGGTGCTTTAAACTTTACATAAATGGCATATCCTTTATGTATCCTGCTACAAACTGCTTCTTTCTCCCAACACTGTGCTTTGAGAATTTTATCCATGTAAATTCATGTAATTCCAGTTCACATATTTTATCTGTGGCATAGCATTCCACTGCATAAATATATCACAATTTATTTACCCAGGTTCTTATCAATAGAGATTTATTCAGTTTCCAACCTTTCCATGTCTGATTATATAAACTCATGTATTAATGTTCTCTGAAACGTGTACATAGAAGGGTAATTTCTAGTAGGGGGGTATGAGAGTCTTCAATTTTACTAGAAATTACTTAATTACTCTTTAAAATGGTTGTACCAATTAATACTCCCATCAAGCATATCATCAAGTATGAGAAGTCTCTAATCCTCACTTGCTTGAAAACCTGGTATTATCAGGTTTTTTAAACTTTTGCTACTATGATAACTATTAAATTATATTTTAGTTTGATTTCTCTGATTACTACTGAGGCAGCAAATTTTCATATTTACTGGCCATTTCAGTTTCCTGTTTTGTAAGTTGTCCATTTACAGTGTTTGCCCATTTTTCCTCCTGAGTTATCTTTTTCTCATTGATTTGAACAAGATATGCATTAATTTAGATGTTATTCTTTTTGTCGGTTACATGCAACTTTCCTCTCCCAAAAGATAAAAGATTTATCTTTTAACTTATCTTATGGTAAGTTCATTTGTTAAAAGCATTAAGTTGTTTACAGCTTTTATTTCTTTACTCAAATTCATTAATCTTTTCCAGATTATTCCTGCCCCTTGACTATTCCATATGAATTTTAGGATCAGCTTGTCAAGTTCAGTGAAAACCCCATTGAGATTCTGACTAAAAACAGAACAAATTCATTAATCAAAATTGGAGAAACTGCCATCTTCATGATTAAGTTTTCTTTTAAATTGCTTTAGTCTGTTGGGCTTTTTAATTTATTCTTGATCTAATGTTGGTATTTTACATTTTAAGCAAAACTGTCAGTTCATTTGTGTTTATAAAGGCATTGCCAAATGCTTCAACAGTATTGCCAAAAGCTTCTTAGGGTGATGCAAATCTCCCCTAGTTATATCTTCATTTTAATTCTTGGTATTGTTTATTTGTACCTTCTTTATTTCATCAAGCTTGTCTATATTATTAATCTTCATAAAAGAAAACCCAGCTACTGTTTTAGTTGATGCTCTCCCACTTGTTTTCTATTTCATTGAATATTTATAATTTTTTTCTAAGTAAAAAAGTTAGAACAACAGAATAATCTTGAGTTGAATGCTTAGCTTTTTAATTTTCCTTCCTCATTTCTGCTGTATAAATTTAACTTCTCTCAAGGACCATTTCTGCAGCATTCTACAAGTTTTCACATGCAGTGATTCAGTTGCATTTGATTTTAAATATTTTATAATTTGTTATGATTTATTTTTTGAAGCACGACTTATTGAGAAGCACTTTTTAGTTTTCAAACACATGGATCGGGGCTTTTTTCTTTGAATATTTTCATTATTGATTAGTAACTTTCACATGTGATTAGAGATTGTGATCTGCATGATATCAACACTTTGGAATTTTTTTCCAACTCTCTTTGTGGCCGAACATATATCCAATTTGTGGAAGTGCTCATGTGTATTTAATAATAAAACTGTACATTCTCTAATATATATGCCCATTAGATAAAGCTTGTAAAATTTGCTTGCTTCAATCTTCTCAACATATTTTCAAAATATCACTTAAGTACAGTAAAGAGTCCCAAATTAGGAATTTAAGCCCTAGTTTAAATTGAAAAGTGAAATAAAAAATTTTTAAAGATATCAATAGTGGAAACGAAAGGCAAATCAAATGTGTGTGTATACATGTGCACACACACACACACACACACGCACATCCTTTGTTCCCTATAAATGTTCTGAATCTCGTTCCCTGAAATTAAGCCCAGATTGTTAGTCATTAAAGTGCTTCTCTAGAATAGGGACAGCACCTGATATCTTTTGTTATAAGGTTAGACAAAGATTTTAAACACTTCGCACAATATCCGAAAACATGTTAACTGGGTGACTTAGTGGTTGAACTCCTGTTAACAGTGGCCACATGCTGTAGCCCAGTCACTCACAGTGACATGGCACTGCACTCTTACTGTATCGGATCCTGTGCACAGGGGTCTAGTTAACAAGACTTGCTTTAGGTAGAGCCGTACCTTTCATGATCACATGAAACACAAGCATCTGTCATCATAAACAAAATCCAATAATGCTTTTGATCACACCAATTCTTGTCATATCTCCAGATCAACTATCCTTCTTAAGATCTCTCACATAAATAGAACTAATTCTATAGACTTTTACAATTTTTTTTCTAAAATGCTTCCTGATGATATTAAAAATTTGCTTTTGTTTTATTTCATTTTTCTTGGTTAGAGCAGCAATAATTTTCCTGATTGATCTGCACATATTGTTGGGTGGCCAATTAATGTATGTATATTTTTTTGGTCTCAATGCTACATTAAATTGAGTGTTAAATGTTTTTGTGTGTTTATTTATGTACTTATTTTTACAAAAGTTGTGGGATTACAGGGAAATCATGCACAAAATACAGGATTTCCATATACCACCTTACTAACATCTAGCATTCATGTGGGTCATTTGCTACAATTAATAAAAGCACTTTTTAATAATTATATATTAACTATAGCACATGGTTTAATTTAAGGTTCATGATTTGTGTAGTGCAGTTCCATGGATTTTTAATTTTTGTTCTGTTACCATATATACATCTAACATTTCCCCTTTCAACCACATTTAGATAAATATTTCAGTGCTATTAATTATGTTCACAAAGTCATGCTATCATCATGACCATCCATTACAAAAACATTTCCATCATTCCAAATAGAAATTTAATTTAAGCCGTAACTTCCCATTCCTTATCCCCACCCTGTCCACTGGTAACCTATTGTGCTGGTTTGAAACTGTTGTGCACCCAGGAAAGCCATGTTCTTTAATTCTCATTCAATATTGCTGGGTGGGATCTTTTTTATTGTTTCTGTGGAGATGTGACCCACCCAATTGTGGGCGGTAAGTTTTGATTAGATGGGTTCCATGGAGATGAGTCTCTACCCATTCAAGGTGTGGCTGCTTATTGATGCTCTTTAAGAGGGAACCATTTTGGAAAAAGCTTCAGTGCCAACAGAACCCACACAGCCAGAGATCTTTGGAGATGCATAAGGAAATGCCCACAGGGAAGCCTTATGAAATGAGGAAAGAAAGTTAGCAGACATTGCCATGTGCCTTCCCAGCTGAGAGAGGTGTCCCGAAGCCAGAAACCCCAGCAGATGCCAACCATGTGTCTTCCCAGCTGACAGATATTCCAGATGGTATCAGTCTATCCTGAGTGAAGGTAACCTCTTGTTGGTCACTTAATTTGGACATTTTCATAATCTTGCCTTAATTTGGACATTTTCATGGCCTTAGAACTGTAAACCTGCAACTTAATAAATTCCCTTTTTAAAAGCCATTCCATTTCTGGTATATTGCATTCTAGCAGCTTTAACAAACTAAAACAACTATATTCTTGATTCTGACTCTATGAGTTTGTGTATTTTAATTATTCATATTGTGAGATCATACAATATTTTCCCTTCTGTGTCTGGCTTATTTCACTTTACTTGATGTCTTCAAGGTTCATTCATGTTGTTGCACGAATCAGAACTTCATTCTTTTTTTACAGCTGAATATTATTCCATTGTGAGTATATACCACATTTTACTTATCCATTTATTGGCTGACGAACATTTGGGGTGCTTCTATCTTTTGGCAATTGTGAATAATGCCACTAATGAATGCAAATATTTAAGTCCCAACTTTCAATTAATTTTGGATGTATATCTAGTAGTGAGATTCCTAGGTCATATGTTATTTTTATACTAACTTCCTGAGGAACCATCAAACTGTCTTCCACAGTGGCTGCACCATCCTTAGTTTGGACCAGTAATGAGTGAGTATTCCCATTTCTCTGTATCCTTTCCAACACTTATTTTCCATCTTTTTAATAGCAGCCATTCTAATGTATATGAAATGGTATCTCATTGTGGTTTTGATTTGCATTTCCCTGAAGACTAATGATGATAAGCATCTTTTCATGTGCTGTTTTAGTTTGCAAGCTGCTGGAATACAATATATCAGTATTGGAACAGGTTTTTTTTTTTTTTTTTTTTTTTTGGCATGGGCAGGCACCGGGAATAGAACTTGGGTCTCCAGCATGGCAGGTGAGAACTCTGCCACTGCACCACCATTGCCCGTCCTGGAACAGTTTTTATAAAGGGAATTTAATAAGTTACAAGTTTATAATTCTAAGCCTAAAAAAATGTCCAAACTAAGGCATCCAGGGAAAGATACCTTAATTCAAGGAAGGCTGATGGGTCAAGAACACCTCTGTCAACTGTGTAGTCACATGGCTGGCATCTGCTGGTCCCTTGTTCCTGGGTTCTGTTGCTTTCAGCCTCTGTTCCTGTGGGAGTGCCTCACTTTGCTTCTCTGGGGCTGGCTTTCATCTCTTGGCTTCTCTTGGATCTCTCCAGGTTCTGGCTTGCTTAACATCTGATGGTGATGTCTGCTGGGCTCCGAGCATCTCCAAACATCCGTGTCTCTGTTCTCCAAGTGTTGGCATCTGTGTCAGCTCTGCTCTGAGTATCTGTCAGCTTTCTCTGTTGGCTCTGAAGTTTATATCAGCTCTGAGGTCTCTCCAAAATTTTTCCCCTTTTAAAGACTCTAGTAAACTAAACAAGACCCACCTGAAATGGGTGGGGTCATATTTCTACCTAATCAAAAGCCCACACCCACAACTGGTCACATCACATCTCTGTGGAGATAATCTAATCAAAAGTTTCTGACCTACAGTATTGAATCAGGATTAAAAGGCTGCTCCCCCCAAGATTGAATCAGGATTAAAATATGGCTTTTCTGGGGTACATAATATTTTAAACCAGCACATGTACTTTCTAGCCATTTATGTATCATCTTTGGAGACATATCTGCTTGAGTCCTTTGCCTACTTTTAAATTGAGTTGTCTTTTTATTGTTAAGTTGTGGGCTTTATTTATATATTCTGGAAATTAAACCTTTATTGGATATATGATTTACAAATATTTTCTCCCATTGTGTAGGTTGTCATTTGACTTTCATGATAAAGTCCTTTAAAGGCCAAAAGTTTTTAATTTTGATGAGGCCCAATTTATCTACTTTTTCTTTTGTTGCTTGTGCCTGAGTGTAAAGTCAAAGAAATCATTGCCTAACAGAAGGTCCTGAAGTGCTTCTCTATGT
>PVIY010014921.1:0-55240 GCA_004026745.1 Myrmecophaga tridactyla
GACAGATATACTCTGACTAAAGACCAAATTAAAACACCAGAGGAGACACAGACATTGAAACTAATCAAAGATGTTCAAATAACCATACTTAAAATAAATGAGATGAAAAATGATATAAAGGAGATCAAGAAGATAGTAGAAGAGCATAAAGAGGAATTTGAAAGAATAGAAAAATAGCGGATATCACAGAGATTAAAGATTCTGTGACCAAATAAAAGGCATACTAGAGGCACACAACACCAGATTTGAAGAGTCAGAAGAAAGAATAAGTGATATAGAGGACAGGATAACTGACATCAAAGACTCAAAATTGCAAATGGCAAAAAAGATGAAGAAATTTGAATTGGGTCAAAGGGAAATGATAGGCAAAATAAAAGCACACAAAATTAAGAATCATTGGTGTCCCACAAGGAGAAGAGAGGAGTAAAGGACTAGGAAGAGTAGTTGAGAACATAATGAAGGAAAACATCCCACCCTTATAAAGAACATAAAATATACAAGTCAAAGAAGCCAAATGAACTCCAAACAGAATAAATCCAAATAGGCCTTCCCCAAGACACATTCTAATCAGTATGTCAAATGCTGAAGAGAAGCAGAAAATTCTGAAAGTGGCAACAGGAAAACAATCTACTACATACAAAGGAAACCATATAAGACTGAGTTCAGACTACTAAGCTAACACCATGGGGGCAAGAAGGCAGTGGTATGATATATTAAAGATCCTGAAAGAGAAAACCTTCCAGCCAAGAATTCTGTATCCAGGCAAAATGTATTTCAAATCCAAGGGAGAGACTAAAATTTTCACAGACAAACAAGTCCTGAAAGAATTTGTCAGTTAGAGACAAGCCCTACAAGAAATACTACAAGGAGTTGTGCCAGCTGAAAAAAAAAAGAAAAGACAGGGGAGGGAGATCTGGAGGAGGTCACAGAATTGAAGAGTACCAGTAAGGGTAATTTAAAGGTTCAAAATAGAGAGAGGGAAAATAATATATAGATCTGACAAAATCCAAAAGACAAGATGGTGGATTCAAAAAACACCTTTTCAGTAGTAACTTTGAATGTTAATGGATTAAACTTACCAATTAAAAGATATAGGTTGGCAGAATTGATTAAGAAACATAATCCAGCTATATGTTGCTTATAAGAGATTCATCTTAAACACAAGGATACAAATAGATTGAAAGTGAAAGGATGGAAAAAGATTCTCCACACAAGTTGTAACTAAAAGAAAAGATGAATAGCTATACCAATACTGAACAAAATAGACTTTAAATATAAAGACATCAAAAGAGACAAAGAAAGACAATATATACTAATTAAAGGATCAATTCACAAGAGGATATAACAATCATAAATGTTTATGCTCCCAATCAAGGAGCTACAAAGTACTTGAGACAGGTATTGGCAAAACTAAAGGGAGCAACAGATGTTTCAACAATAATAGTAGGAGACTTCAATACACCACTCTCCTCTATAGATAGAACAGCCAGACAGAAGATCAACAAGGAAATAGAGAAGTTAAATAAATTAATAAATGAATTAGACCTAATAGACATATATAGGTCATTGCACCCCAAAACATAAAGACATACATTCTTCTCTAGCACCCATGGAATATCTTCCAGAATAGGTCATATGCTGGGACACAAAACAGGTCTTTATAAATTTTAAAGCATTGAAATTATTCAAAGCACATTCTCTAATCACAATGAGATGAAGCTGGATCTCAATAACCACCAAAGAATGGGAGCATTCACAAATATATAGAGATTAAATAACACACTCTTAAACAACCAGTGGTTCAAAGAAGAAATTGCTAGAGAAATCTGGTGATGAATGAAAATGACAGTACAACTTATCAGAAGTCATGGGATGCAGCAAAGGATGTGCTAAGAGGGAAATTTATTGCCTTAATTCCCTTTATTAAAAAAAAAAGAGCAAAAATCAAGGACTTAACAGCACTCTTGGAGGAACTTGAGAAAGAACAGCGAACTAACCCCAAAACAAATAGAAGAGAATCAACAAAGATTAAAGTGGAGATAAATGAATGGGAGAACAAAAGAATAACAGAAAGAATAAACAAAACCAAAAGTTGGTTCTTGGAGAAAATCAATAAAATTGATAGGCCTCTAGCAAAACTGACAAAGTAAAAAAGAGAGAGGATGCAAATAAACAAAATCAGAAATGAGAATGGGTGCATCACCACAGACCCTGAAGAAATAAAACAAATCATAAGAGGATACTATGAACAACTATATGCCAACAAACTAGACAACTTAGATGAAATGGACAAATTACTGGAAACACACAAACAAGCTACACTGAATCCAGAAGAAATAGAAGATCTCAACAAACCAATCACAAGTAAAGAGATTCAATCAGTCATCAAAAATATTCCTACAAAGAAAAGCCCAGGGCCAGATGGCGTCACAGGGGAATTTTATCAAACATTACAAAAAGAACTAACAGAATCCTACTCAAACTATTCCAAAGTGTTGAGGAAAAAGGAACTCTACCTAACTTATTTTATGAAGCTAATATCATTTTAATACCAAAACCAGGTAAAGATGCTATAAGAAAGGAAAATTACAGGCCAATCCCCCTATTGAACATAGATGGAAAAATGTTCAACAAAATATTAGCAAATTGAATCCAACAGCAAATTAAAAGAATTATATACCACAACTGTGGGGCTTATACCAGGAATGCAAGTATGGTCCAACACAATTAATGTAATACAGCACATTAACAAATCGAAAGGGAAAAATTGTATGATCATCTCAACTGATGCTGAAAAAACATTCAACAAAATTCAACATTGTTTTCTGATAAAAAACACTCCAAAAGATAGAATCAAAGGTAGCTACATCAATATGATAAAGGGAATATATGAAAAACCAATAGCCAGCATCGTACTCAATGGAGAGAGACTGAAAGCTTTCCCGCTAAGAACAGGAATGAGACAAGGATGCCCACTGTCACCACTATTATTCAACATTGTGCTAAAAGTTCTAGCTAGAGCAATCAGGCAGGACAAAGAACTAAAAGGCATCCAAATTGGAAAAGAAGAAATAAAACTCTCATTATTTGCAGATGATATACTATACTTAGAAGATCCTGAGAAATATACAGCAAAGTTATTTGAGCTAATAAACAAATTCAGCAATATGGTAGGATATAAAATCAATGTGCAAAAATTAGTAATGTTTCTATACACAAGCAATGACCTAGCTCAGGAGTCAGTTAAGGAAAAAATTCCATTCAAAATAGCAACTAAAAGAATCAAGTACTTACGAATGAACTAACTAGGGACATAAAGGTCTTGTACACAGAAAACTACATAACATTGTTAAAGGAGATCTAAATAGGTGGAAAAACATTCCCTGCCCATGGATAGGAAGGCTAAATATAGTTAAGATGTCAATTCTCTCCAAATTGATCTATGGGTTGAACACAGGACCAATCAAAATTCCAACAACCTACTTTGAAGACTTGGAAAAGCAAATTACCAAATTCATCTGGAAGGGAAGGAAACTCTGAATAGCTAAAAGTGTACTAAAAAAGAAGAACAAAGTGGGAGGATTAACACTCCCTGTCTTTAAAACTTATTATAAAGCCACCGTGGTCACTCGCACAAAGATAGAAGCATTCACTAATGGAATCGAATCAAGAGCACAGAAATAGACCACCCAATCTATGGTCAACTGATTTTTGACAAGGTCCCCAAATCCTCAGAACTGGAACAAAATAATCTTTTCAATAATTGGCATGGAAGAAGTGGATATCAAGGATATCAATAGACAAAAGAATAAAAGAGGACCCCTGCATTATACCCTACGCAAAAATGAACTCAAAGTGGATCAAATACCTAAATATAAGAACTAGCACCATAACGCTTCTAGAAGAAAATGAAGGGAAACATCTTCAAGATTTAGTAATAGGAGGTAGCTTCCTAAACTTTAAACTCAAAGCACAAGCAACAAAAGAAACAAAAGATAAATGCAAACTTCTTAAATCAAATGCTTCTGCACCTCAAAAGATGTTGTCAAAAAAGGTGAAGAGGCAGCCAACTCAATGGGAGAAAATATTTGGAAATCACATATTTGACAAAGGTTTGATTTCCAGTATATACAAAAAAATCATACAACTCAACAACGAAAGAACAAACAACACCAATTATAAAATGGGCTAAAGATATGAATTGTCTGAAGAGCAAATACAGATGGCTCAAAAGCACATGAAGAGATGTTCAGTTTCACTGGCTATAAGGGAAATGCAGATCAAGACTACAACGAGATACCACCTCATAACTATAAGAATGGCTGCTATTAAACAAACAGGAAACTATAAATGTTGGAGAGGATGCAGAGAAACTGGGACACTTTTGCACTGCTGGTGGGAATGTATAATGGTGCAGGCACTATGGAAGACTGTTTGGCAGTTCCTTAGGAAACTAAATATCGAGTTGCCCTATGACCCAGCAGTAGCAGTACTTGGGATATACCCAGAAAAGCTGAAAGCAATAACACAAACAGACATTTGCACACTGATGTTCATAGCAGTATTCACAATCGCCAAAAGATGAACGTAAGCCAAAGGCCCATCAAAAGATGAGTGGATCAACAAAATGTGATATATACCTACAATGGGATATTATGGAGCAGTAAGACAAAATGACATCCTGAAGCACATGACAAGATGGATGAGCCTTTAAAACATAATGCTGAGTGAAATAAGCCAGACACAAAAGGATAGATACTGTATGATTCCTTTTTTATGGCCAGCATAAAGATATAATCTGATGCTTATAATACGGAATATAGGAGACTTGGAGATACCTAGAAGCTAGGGATGGGTGAACCGTTAGCTAATGAGGCTCAAATCCAATGTAAGGGGATAAATGTGAGGGCGATTCTCTAATGGGTCTATAAGTAATATTACCACACTGAAGATGAACAAGATTGAAAGGGGTTGTATAGACCTATGTGTTCCACCGAGTCACACTAGAAATATGAATTAGTTCTTGTAAGAATTACTTCAAAGATATGATTCGTGTACAAAGAGTGTTTACATCCAGGGTCCAGGGGGAAAACTGCTATTGTACTCTATGGGCTATGTTCAAAAGGAAAGCATCAGCACTACCACATCAATAGCAGAGGTTAATAATGGGGGATGGGACAAGAGTTAAGAGGAGATTTAGATTTACTATTTGGTAAGGGTATGTTTACTGGTTTTCTTTCTCTTGGGAACAATGAAATTATGTAAAATTGAAAATATTGATGGACTTTGGACTTTGTGCACTATACATGATGCCTGATGAATGCAGGTGGCTGAAGGATGCACTGACTGAAAAGTAGATTCGTGAATGATGGTGTATACTTGTGAACAAAAGTTGTGCTGCTAAAAAAAGAAAGTCATGAGACATGCAACGATGTGAATGAACATGTGAGACATTTAGTGAGGCAAAATAAGCCAGAAACAAAGGAACAAGAATAGTCACCTGTAGGAAATGATTGTGAGAAGATGGAGGCCTAGATTGTAAGCTTTTATAGCGGACACATTAAGTCCAGAGTGGTGATTACTGTTTCTGGATTCTCAGAGGCTGTTTTATATAAACTGATATTTAGAGATAAGAATGAAGCTGATCAGGCTGGGGTTAAATTAGTAAAGAACACAGGGGTAAGGAAGACAAAGTCTATATTTTGGAACCATACATACTCTTTGAGACCAAAGGAAGAAAGTTTAGACTACCTATAGGCATGCCTAAGAGTTACTTCTGGAGGACCTCTTTTGTTGCTTAGATGTGGCCTCACTTTCTCTAAGCCCAACTCTGCAAGTGAAATCATTGCCCTCCCCGCCCCCCTCCGACATGGGACACGACATCCAGGGGTGAAAGTCTCCTGGCAACATGAGAGATAACTCCCAGGGATGAATCCAGCCCAGGCACCGTGAGATCAACAATTCCATCCTGATCAAAAGGGGTAAAGAAGTGTAACTAATAAAGTGCAGTGGCAGAGAGAGTTCAAATAGAGTCAAGAGGCTACTCTCAAGATTGCTTTTATGCAAGCTTCAGTTAGACCTTGCTACCTATCATAACCTGCCAACCCCCAACTGGACCATTCCAGCCAATCCTAAAGAACAGCTAGGGCAATATATACGATTCCACAAGGGTTCCATGCACTAGAGTAACTTTCCAGAAACCTACAACCTCCAGATGGGTCTCTGGTCCAGATAAGTCCTGAAACCTAGAAGGCCCAGCCTCTCCAGAACACCAGATAGTTTCAGCTCCCTATCCCATATTAGTGACGCTTCCAAGATGAAAAATTTAGAGTGGCCATAGCCCAAACACACCTAAAGAGAGGGATAGAAAGATCAAAGAAGATGGTGGAGTTACACAGTGAAGACAGGATTTACCAAATGAATATGAATGTTGAATCATTAAATTGATATCTCTTTTAGTCTCTAGTATCTAAGAGCAGCTAGAAGTAAAAACCTAAAATTATGGAATTGTAACTCATGTCAAACTCTGAAATATGTTCTATAACTAATTGTGGCACTGTGCTTTGAAATTTATTGCTTTTTTTGATATATGTTATTTTTCACAAAAAAAAAAGGAAAAAAAGCCGATTGTGATGATAAAAAATATTTACGCCTTCTAGTCTCCTATAATCTGGAGCAGCTAGAAGGAAAAATCTGAGAGGAACATATGGTGGCCCAGAACAAACTCTGGGATCTATTCTATAACTACTTATTGAAGAGTGTTTTGAAAACTATTGCATTTTTATTTCTTTGCTTTGTATATATGTTATACTATACAATAAAAAAGTTTTAAAAATTTAACTGAAAGTGGATTAAAGACATAAATATAAAAGTCAGTACTGGGCAGGCCATGATGGCTCAGTGGTAGAGTTTTCACCTGCCATGCCTGAGACCTGGGTTTGATTCCCGGTGCCTGCTCATGTTAAAATTTCTTTTTTTAAAAGTCAGTACCATAACATAAAACTCCTAGAAGAAAATAAAGACATCTTCAAGACCTAGTGATAGCAGGTAGCTCCTTAGACCTTACCCCCAGAGCACAGGCAATGAAAGAAAAAAAATAGATAAATGAAAACTCCTAAAGATTGAAAACTACTGTTCTTCAAAGGACTTTGTCAAAATGTTGAAAGCCAAATCAATGGGAAAGAATATTTGGTAACCACATACCTGATAAGGACTTGATATCCAGTATACATAAAGAAATCATATAACACAACAATAAAAGAAAAACAGCCCAGTTTAAAAATGAACAAAAGACATGAATAGACATTTCTCCAAATACAAAATACAAATGGCTAAAAACACATGAAAAGATGTTCATCTTCATCAGCTATTACAGAAATGCAAATCGAAACCACAATGTAATATCTCACAACTATCATAGTGTCCACTATTGACCAAACAGGAAACTACAAGTGTTGGAGAGAATGTGTAGAATTAGGAACACTTATTTACTGCTGTGGGAATGTAAAATGTACAGCTACTGCGGAAGATAGTTTGGCGGTTCCTCAGAAAACTAAATACCGAGTTGCCCAATGAACCATTAAGTCTGCTACTCAGTATATAGCCAGAAGTTCTGAAAGCAGGGACACAGACATTTGCACACCTATGCCCATAGAGGCATAGTTCAGAACTGTCAAAAGATGGAAACAACCCAAATGTTCATCAACAGATAAATGGATAGGCAAAATGTGGTATATATATATATATGATGGAATAAGATCCAACAGTAAGAAATACTGAGGTTCTGAAGCATGTGACAACATGAATGAACCTTGAGGACTTACTGCTGAGTAAAATAAGTCAGGAACAAAAGGGCATATTGTATGATTTCACTAATATGAACTAACTAGAGTATGTAAACTTATAGTCATAAAATGTAGAATATGGGTTACCTGGAGGTAGAAGCTAGAGAATTGGAAATGGTTGCCTAATATTTACAGTCTTCAATGAGGTTGAACTTAAATGTTTGGAAATGGATAGATGTGAGGGTAGCTCATTACTGAGATTATATGAAAATCTGAATTGTAAGTCAATTTGGTTGAAATGGGTTATTTTGAGTCATGTATGTCACCAAAAGGAAAGCTGGAGGTTAATATATGGGATTGTATAACAGTCAGCATTGAGGTGGATGTTGTTTAACACTACAAATATAATTGCTATTTCATGAACTAAATGTTTGAAACGTGTACAAAGAATTAATAGAGTGGTATATGGAGAAAAGTACCTATTGCAAGCTATGGGATATGGATAGCAGTAATGTCTTACTATTATTTCATCATCAGTAACAGGTGGGTTTATGTCTACTGTTTATGTTATACTTTTTATGTCTACTGTTATTTTTCATTTGGGGGCAATGAAAATGGTCTAAAATTTAATGTAATGATTGCACTAGGTGATGATACTGTGAGAAACTGATTGTATTTTTTGATGGATTTTATGGTATATACCTATAAAATTTGCAGTTACAAAGTCCTTTAAAGAATAAAGAGCTGTAAGGATTCTCTTGCTGCTGATTCACTACATTACTGCCCAGAAAAATAGGGTAACTTCTGGGAAAAAGCATAAAGTTTGTTTTTGGGACTTTCAGAAGGATGACAAAAATAAATGACATTATGTTTTCCTTTATTGCATCTACATGATTACTTAGCTAGAGGGTAAATATTTCATAAAAGAGTCATAACTTGAGTAGACTTATCTTTAATGGTGTTCAAAGTAATCACGGCATGCTTTTGGATTATGTGATTCGTGAAGTTATCAACTGCATAAAAAAAGAGTTCACTTTCAAAACAGTTCTTTTGTTAGAGAATGAAAGAAGCTCTGAACTCTTTAGTGTAGTAACAGTATCTTCACTAAAAACCTAGCTTCCTTGCTTTTTCCAAACTATTTGAGTGAGAACTGGAATTTTTAACAGGAGGGACAGATTTCCTTTATTTTATAAATTAATTTTTGTTTGGAAGATAATTGACTAACTTAAATGTAGGAATCTGGGGTTAGGCCTTCTGAGGTTAGGATAGAAAGTTGTGAACATGGTATTTCTCTGAACTTAAAATGCATAATAATGGTAAAAGGGAAACGTACCTGATCTTAGCATTCTGAGTTTGATTTTTGTGTATTTAGATGAGTTGTCTGAATGAGTAATAAAACTGAAATTAAGTGAGGGGGAAAGGAATAGGAAGATTAACTTTGGTTGGAGTTCAACAAAAGTATCTGAGAAGTTGAAATTTAAACTGAGACTGAAAGAAAATGATTATGGGCTGAGAATGTGTGCTATGGAATTGAGATGGAAATGAAAGTAGAGTTCAGTATACAGAAAATATCAATGTTCTGTGGTTTTGAGAAGCATGTGAAGGATCAATCACTGGTGACATGTATGGCCATTAACTAAAATTGGATACTAGAGGAGTAAATTATATATTTGGGGGGCAGACATAATGTCCAGAAATATATTCTATTTTAGATGCATGTACTTAAGCAAGTAGCAATGATAGCTCAGAAATGGAATTCAGTGTTTGTTCACTTATAATTTAGAGATAGCAATGGAATGAATTAAAGAAGTTAAATAAATGTGTGAGCATACTAGAACAGTGTCTAAAAGAAGGTAAGAGAGAGACTGATATTTAGTTTTAAAATGTTCCAATAGTGTTGTTTGAGAAGCTATTTGCAGAGGATAAAGGGAAGGGGTGACTAGCGTAGTATGAAGACAGAAGACCAAGATTACAGGGGAAAAAAACAAGGAAAAAGAAAGTTGTCAAAATGAAATTATGGTTCAGTTTTTCCTTGGTTCCAAAAAGGATTTATTTATGTGGAAATCATAGGTGACATTCATAAGATTTATTTCTGAGGACATCTTTATTGATCTATGTAAGTCAAAGGATTTGGTAGGTATGAGGAAATAGTAACTATGCATTCATCTGAAGGTGAAGGAAAGAATAGATCAGGAACTTGAGAGAAAATAGACTCAGAGGAAGTTACAATTTCAAGATGGAAAGGACAAAAATGAGCTTAAATGAGAAGGAGATGGATTATGAAGAAAGGGAGATATTTCTAGTGAAGGAGATTTAATTTATAATCACTAATATAATCCCTCAACAGATCAGGAGAGAAAGACTGAACTCAATTGGAGACAATGGACTTTTCCAAAGGTAACATGACTTTTCAATTTAATTGGAGAGAAAGAGTAATCTTGTGAATAATTGCAGAAATATTTGAAGATGCGAAGGTATTATGGTGTAATTTGTCAAATTACCTAATCCACCTGCTTAGTAGAAGGTAGTTCCATGTGTTAAAAGTGAAAGGAAATGTGAGAATGTGAGATTCAAATGGTATGGAGAAGATTTGAAGAATTTATGGAACTATGAAATAATGATATAATTAGCAATGTATAGTAAGGGTCACAGACATATTTGAAAACCACTAGGAATTCTGACTATTTAAATCAGGATCAAAATTGTAGTTATGTGCTGTGTCAGAGGCAGTCACAGAAAATGCAGGTATTTGAAGTCACTGAGTAAAAGGGGTTTGATCATTAGATATGGTAGTCAAAGAGACATAAAAAAAAAGTTGTTCTTGGTAAGTATCTATTGAAATGACTAACTGAATGAAACTGGGAATTGAAAATGAGGAGCAATAGAGGCTGGTGTTAAGAGTGATCAATGCATTGGAGGTCCCCATGTAGTATGGGAATAAGGGCATGGAGAATACTTGTGTGAAAAACTAGGAGATGAAGTTATGATCACAGAGGGTAGGGCCCTCTGATGATTGGTGTTAAGAGGGGAAATTCCAACAAAAACCTAGTAGTGGTCTGTAACTCTCAAGAAATTTGCATGTGGCAGACAGGCAGAGCAAAATTAAAATTTTCTGTGTACTTTTCTAGCCATTTAGTTTTGTTATATAACTAAAGTTGTCTAAACCTCTATCACATCATTTGTTAAAATAGTAAATAGGTAGCAGGATTATTGTGGAGATTTCAAAAGCAAGGCATATAAATCTCCAAGTACAGTTACATTTAATACAATTTTTTTTGTAGAGCTCAGGTATAAATGTGTGGGTTAACACTACTTCTGTTTATGGAAAGTCATTATCATTTGTCAATGAAATATATTTAGTTATTAATGGTGGTTTAGGGGATAATTTACAATTAATAAATAATAATGCTTTCATATACATCTGATACAGAAGGGAAAATTCAGGGATGCTGCTTCTAATGATGATTAATACATGACAGGATTTCAGCAGCATTTTACTAAAATATCATATGGAGCCACTAGATAACTACTGAAATCCTTTCATCCTAAATTTTTCTGAGCTTTCCTACCTTATAAGGATTATGAGACATAACAGAAACCTTATAATCCAGATACTTCTATTTTCTAATGCAGGGGATTTTGAGGTCTTGATTTGGAGGATGGGCATCACTGATCCCTTTAAATGGAATTATTCTTTGAATTGACAGCTCCATCGTGAACGAAATAATTCTTAAGTTGCATGATCAATATTCAAATCTATGAGCAAAGACCTAAAAGTTAGGTTTGAAGGTGCAATTTTTCTCGAAATCTCATTGAGTAGACCAAGATAATTTAAGGCTATGTGTATGGAAGACAAGGGCAAGGTAGAGCAGGAAGGGGGTGAGAGTCCAGAGGGCTGGGATGGAGTTTTGAGAAAGAATGCTAGTGCGTATCCCAAAATCTTTAAGTCTGAGAAATTTCATAATGTTTACCTGCAAGTGGAGACCAAAATCCATATGTGGCATGAATTAGGTTATGTATTTTGGGAATCAATGACGGAATTCAGAAATTCTAAACACCATGAGATAATTAATATAGGAACTTAATGGTTTTCATGATCATATCTACAAGATACCTGCATTCTCATTTTTTTAATTAACAATAGCCATAGCATTCTTTTAACTCTGGGAGATGAGAGTCCTTCCCCTATTTCTTTCAGACCCCACTGAATGTTGCCATTAGGTGGCATGGGAGTTACTCCCAGGCTAAGTTTTGAGTATTCATGACAGGTAGGTGTGTAAATTGTGGGTTTTCATGGCTTTCTTATATGTCCTCAGCATTGCTTGGTCAGTTCTTGGACTGTCTGAGTGAAAAACCAGAGGAAGACAAAATTAATGGCCAAACTATTGACAATGCACCTACTAGTGATTAGGATATTGTTATATTTCTATTAAAATTACATCTCTATTGTCAGAATGTGGGCAGAATATGGGGAAATCATTCTTTCATTTACCAAGTTAGTTGTTGTAACGTGCTTAGGGTTGTGAATACAGGCAATGGGGATGAGGAAGAACACAGCTCTAGCTGGCCCGCAGCCGAGGAGCAGAGGCCTCGGGCCCCACCCTCTCCACCGCGGCTGAACGCTCGGCGATGCCGGCTGAGATTGTGGAGCTGCCCGAGATGGAGGTGGACCATCCCAGGGGAGGCCGTGGAGACCACGGTGGTGGGCGAGGAGGAGGAGGACGACGAGGACGGTGGCCACCTCCACCACCATGCCCACCACCACTGCCGCGATGATCGCACTGCAGCCGCTCGTCACCTACCACCCGATCACCAGCTGGCGACACTAGTGCAGAGGCGCAAGGCGGGGGGTGCGCGCCGAGGACGGCTTCCAGGACCAGATGCTCACCCCCCGAGCCCGCGCCGACGACTACATCCAGCAGATGCTGGTCACCGTGGCCATGGCCAGAACTGCGGAAACCTGAGCGGCGGGCCCGGGAGGCGAGCGGCAGCGGCGCCCACCTGGCCAAAAAGTTGGAGCAAAAGCAGGGGCAGATCACGACCCTGGAGAGCGAGTTCTCTGTCACCATGTGGTCCTCAGATGAAGAAAAAAAAAAGATACTGACCCTGAGACAGTGGTTGAAGAACAGATAATTGAAAAGAACTCGCCTCCTGATTATTGAGAGTACATGACAAGAAAGAAACTTACTACTAGAAGAATACCTGGCATTGACCTCCCAGATGTCAAACAACTGGCAGAATTTGCTAGAATGAAGCCAAGAAAAATTAAAGAAGATCGTGCTCCAAGAAAAAATAGCTTGAACTCATAAAGGCTGCACAGAATTGTTCAGGGATAACTCTGCCATGAGAAAACATCTGCACACCCAAGGTCTCAGAGTCCTCCTCTGTGCAGAATGTGGCAAAGTTTTTGTTGAGAGCTCAAAACTAAAATGACATCAACTGGTTCATACTGGAGAGAAACCCTTTCAGTGCATGTCCAAAGGCCTCAGGAAACGCTTTTCACTGGACTTCCATTTGCACACACATGTGCAAATCCATATTGGATACAGGTCCTATGTGTACCCCTTTGATGGTTGTAATAAGAAGTTTGCTCAGTCAACTAATATGAAATTTCACATTTTAACATATGCTAAGGCCAAAAACAACCAGTGAAAAGAAGAGAGAAGACTCTTCTGGCCCTCGAGAAGCATCTTCTAGGAGTGTGGTTGAGAATAAATATCTCTCCTTTGTATATTGTTTCTAGGAAAGAATTTTTTAAGTGACTCCTATACTCCTAAGGGACATGCTTTGATAAGGTCATAAAAATTAAAAAAAAAAAACTTTGATAAGATGACATTGCTAATACGCCCTATCTTGCTCCGTAATCTTGTTTCAAAAACATGGTGTTTTTGTAAATTGTGGTCTCAGCAGGAGGACAATTCATGAACTTCACATCAAAAAACAAAAGTCAGTTCTTAATACAACAGTGCTAAAAATGGGACTTCTTTTCACATTTTTATAAATATGAAGCTTACAATTTTTCTATTTTTGTGTTTTCCAAGTCTGCATATTATACATTTTTGGGGGATATGTTTAGTAATGCTATGTGTGATTTTTCTGGAGGTTGATAACTTTGCTTGCAGTAGATTTTCTTTAAAAGAATGAGCAGCTACATGCATACATCAAAAGTATTTTCCTGTAAAAAAAATGTTACAGGTTTTGTTTGCTATATTAATTTTGGTTGTATTCTTTGATGTTAACACATTTCGTATAATTGTACTGTATAGCTGTATTGAATCATGTAGTATCAAATATTAGACGTGATTTTAAAAGTGTTAATATAAACCCATTTTAGTTGCCTTTTTTTTTCTGAAGAATACTGCCAGATGCTGACATTCAGTGTAATTTCTTTGCCTGTTCAGTTACAGAAAGTGGTATTTAGTTGTAGAATGTACTGTACCTTTTAACGCCTGATGTGTACATCCCATGTAACAGATAAAATAATAAAATAGCAAACCTAAAGAAAGAATATGGCAGAAAAAGATCTATAAGCACTGTCTTATTTTCTTTTTTGTCCAGAATAATTATATAAATCTTGAGCCTCCCAGAAATTGGAAGCTAAATAAAGCAACTCGGGTTTCCTTTAAAAAAAAAGAACAACTCTACAGTCCCATATAAATGTAGATGTTTCAACAGATGAGTTCAATTAATCCATTGGTACAGATGCTGGGTGGTCAGGGAGTGGAATGAGGCAATGAGAAATAATTAATATTATCCTATATTAAAATACATTTGCATATTTTGAAAAGATGTTTAACACTATCACCTTGTCCCAAATATCCCACTATCTCTCTTTGTAAATAACTTTTGTACAATTTTGATAAGTGGAAGCAAAGGATAGGGAGTATTGTTTCCTTTATTTAGGCTGTGCTTACTGGAGAAAGAATATAGTTCTTGAGTAAAATTTTAGGTCATATGGCAATTATTGAAGTACGGGAGACACCCAAACCAATAAAGCAGCTAATTTTATCCTTCACCGGTGTCAAGGTAACTCATAGCAAACTCTGAAATCTGTTCTGTATCTACTTGTTGATGTGTACTTCTAAAATCATTGCTTTTTCTTTCTTTTCTTTGTATATGTTATATTTAACAATAAAAAACATTAAATAAAAAAAAAAGAACAAGGTCGAAAGAGAGCTCAGCATAGTTCCAAGGATCACAGCACAGCACAGCTCAGAGCTGTCTCAGACACAGACATTTGGAGATGCAGAAATGACCCACCCCAGAGAAAGCCACTTGAACCCAGAAGCCAGGAGAGAAGCCCAGCAGACATCCTATGTGCCTTTGCAAATTAGTAAATTTGTAACTAAAAAAAAAATCCCCTTTATAAACCACTCTATCTCCGCTGTATTGCATTCTAGCAGCATTAGTAAACTAAAATAGAACTTTATACCTTAAACTCATTGGATCTTTCAAAATTCGTAAGTTTGTTAAACCTTTTCATAGACAAAGTCATTGAGGGGACACAGTCATGTTTAAAAAGTGGCAGATCATGATTATTGCATCTCTTGTGGAGTATCTGTAGATTTACTTGAAACTAGAAAATACAGATTTGGTTATAAATTACAGAGTGCAAATTTTATAATCACCATATGAAAATCATAATTACCAGCTTGTTGGGAAATTCTAAGGCTCCATCACACCATACCCCATGTGATGTTTCTTTAAAATGAAGTTTCATATATTCAAAGTGTGTGTGTCTCTGTAAGTGTATCTGAAAGATGGATGCCAAGTCAGCACTGAGAATGATCTGACTAGAATCACAAATAGTATGGTTTTTCTATACAAGCAGCAGCTCCATTCTGTAGTGTTGGCATCTCAACCATCCTACTCTAGAGACACTGGTAAGGATGGGCCTGCCTGAGTGTCCATCATGGACATTCTGGTGTCCATAATGTTTTAGGAATCAGTGACCTTCAGAGACGTAGCTCTAGACTTCACCAGGTAGAGTAGGCTTTTCTGGATACATTCCAGAGAATGCTGTTCAGAAATGACATAGTGGGAAGCATCAATCTGGTATCTATGCATGAGCCTTGTCAATCATTATATTTTATTTGTTTGTGCCTATCATTTATTCAACAAGTATCTAGAACAATACTGTTCTAGTCTAAGCTCTGCCCAGCAGGAAGGAGTTACCTTTCAGGAGGGAGTGTGAACTCAGGTATAATTTTCACATTATCACTTTTCCTTTCTCAATATTACAAACAACATGAAAAATGGTCCTCAAAGCCTCCCTTTTCCTAAAAATAAGAATGTGGCCATAGCTCCTGGATCTCCCTTTCAGGGATGTTATTTTGCAAAGCAAACAAAAAGAGGGCTTCATGGCTTCTTCTGAAGCCCCTGTCCATCTGCCAGAAAAGAAACTGGGCCACCTTCTCTGCTGGACCCCTCTCTGCACTAGCCCACACAAGCACTGCTGAAGAAACCCACACAGGCTGTGCTGGTTTGAAAGAATGTATGTCCCCTAGAAAAACCAGGTTTTAATCAAAGTCTCATTTTGTAAAGGCAGAATAATCCCTGTTCAATACTGTATGTTTGAACCTGTAATTAGATCATCTCCCTGGAGGTGTGATTTAATCAAGAGTGGTTGTTAAACTGGATTAGGTGACAACATGTCTCCACCCATTCCGGTGGGTCTTGATTAGTTTCTGAAGTCCTATAAAAGAGGAAACAGTTTGGAGAATGAGAGCGATTCAGAGAGAGCAGAGAATGCTGCAGCACCACGAAGCAGAGAGTCCATCAGCCAGACCTTTGGAGATAAAAAAGGAAAACGCCTCCTGGGAAGCTTCATAAAACAGGAAACCAGGAGAAGAAGCCAGCAGATGATGCTGTGTTCACCATGTGCCCTTCCAGATGAGAGAGAAACCCTGAACTTCATCAGCCTTCTTGAACCAAGGTATCTTTCCCTGGATGCCTTAGATTGGACATTTCTATAGACTTGCTTTAATTGGGACATTTTCTCAGCCTTAGAACTGTAAAATAGCAACTTATTAAATTCCCCTTTTAAAAGCCATTCCATTTCTGATATATCACATTCCGGCAGCCAGCAAACTACAATAGATTTTGGTACCGGAGAGTGGGGTGCTACTGCAGTTTGCAAATACCAGATATGTTGGAACAGTTTTTTTGATGGCTAAGGGGAAGATTTTGGAGGGACTGTGAAGAGAATGATGAAGAAGTCCTGGAGTGCTTGAAGAGACTGTTGGTGTAAACAGAACCACTGCCAACTTGGACAAAGGTGGACACAAAAGAGATAAAATCAGAGTTTGCAGAATGAGAACCATGGAAGCTCGGGTCTGAAGCCAAGAAACCTCAGCCAGGAGAGTGGACCCAAACATATACATGGAGAGGGTGAGTTTACCCTGAAGGGTGAGGATGAGTTTCCCAACTATTGCAATGGAAGAGTCGTGCAGCCTCAGGCCTTGGAGAAGGTACAGCATGCTCCTTGGGGGACTGGGGAAAGCCTGGCTGCCACCACATGGAGGTGTTGAGCATGTGCCCTGGAAATGGCAGAGAGCCCAGAGGGGGCCCTGATGCCTGGAGAGAGTGGAGCCGAGAAAAAGGTGGTCTCCTCGATGTTCCCCGAGGTTGATTTGAAAAGAGGTGGGCCACTGCATAGGCCCTTGGAAAGGGTGGGGCTGCCACTTTCTAAAGCTGAAGGATGAATGACTTTCACACTTTGAAATCCAATGGTGTTTGCCCTGTAGGTTTTACATCTGTGTTCTACCAATTTCTCCCTATAGAAATGAAAACCTGTATCCTGTGAATATCCTCCTTTGCATATTGGCACCAGACAATTTGTTTTAAGATTCACAGGTCCGCAGCCAGAAGAGAATTTTTTGCACCTTAATATTGTTTAAGGTGATGCGTGTAGTTGCCAAGTTGACAAAGGGTGGACATGTGGTAGTTAGATTCAGTTGTCAACTTGGCCAGGTGAAGGCACCTAGTTCTGTTGCTGTGGACATGAGCCAATGGTTCATGAACCTCATCTGTTGCTAATTACATCTGCAGTTGGCTAGAAGGCGTGTCTTCTGCAATGAGTGACGTTTGACCTAATTGGCTGGTGCTTAAATGAGAGAACGCAACATAGCACAGCCCAAGCAACTCAGCATACCTCATCTCAGCACTTGCAGCTCAGCCCAGGCCTTTGGAGATGCAGAAAGGAATAACCCTGGGGAAAGTTGTTGGAACCCAGAGGCCTGGAAAGAAGGCCAGCAGAGATTACCCTGAGCCTTCCCACATAAGAAAGAATCTCAGATTAAAGTTAGCTGCCTTTCCTCTTAAGAACTAATGAAATAAATCCCCTTTTATTAAAAGCCGATCCATCTCTGGTGTGTTGCATTCCGGCAGCTAGCAAACCAGAACACACGCCAATTCCATGCTGGCCAAGAGCCCAGCAGCCAAGTCGATGCATCAAATTCATGACAGCTGAGCCCACACAGGCTAAACACAGACCATAAAATACAGTCCCACTGAGCATACTATGGTCAAATCCTTGCCAGCTGAGCCCATGCCAGAAAAGACCAAACAGCTTTTAGCTGTTCTTTGTCAACCCTAAATAATACTCTGCTTAAGTAAAGTTATGTTACTTAAAAACAAATACCCTCGGTAGGTCAAGTTCACCCTTCTCCAAAGAACAGCTAGAGGAGGGACAGGATGGTGACAGGGACGCGATTCCAGGGTATAGGTGACCTGGAATGATCTTCTACACCAGGTAGGGAAGACCTGGTTGCAAAAGCTGAAGAATTGAGACGCAGAGAACCAAAGACTGACCAACTAATTCAAACAGTCTAGCGTGTCCATTTCCAAACAGAGGCCTGAAGCCCTCAGGAGTGCACAGACAGGGACATGGGGATAAGGAAGGAGGCCAAGTCACGCAGTAAGCTCAGGAGCACCCAGTCGCTGCGTCCTGCAACCCACGACTCCCCCACATCCCACGCACTTGAACCCCATCACCTGCCCCCTCACCGCACTCCAAATGCCCCTGCCCTGACCCCCTCCCAATTGCGCATCCCACTTCCTGATGCCACACACAAGCCCCGAGAGGCTGCATGCCTGCATAGCCCTATTCACCTCTCCCTAGCAAGCGCACAGTTCCTCTCCGCCCCTCCTGAGACACTGCACCCATCCCCTCAGGCACCCCCCTCCCTGAAGGCTGTTGCCTACATATCCAGGCCCTGGGTACTCACCTTCACACCTGAGAACCTGCCGCCAACCCATACAGTCCAACAACCCTGCCCCGCCCCCACCCCAGCTCTGCGCATGGGTACATTAGCATACTCAAATGCGCATGCGCATACTCAAGCCATGCTCCCCAGCTCTGGGCAAGCGCGGATCTGCACCTCCCAGCCGTTCTTCCCCCAGCCCAATGGCGCACAACCACAGACTGCTGCCCCTGAGCTCTGCGCTTGCCCACACCAGCGTCCCACCCTACAGATGGGAGTAGGCTCCTATGGCTCTCATGGATAGGAACGTTATTTATAGTAAAGATGTCAATTCTACCCAAATTGATCTACAGATTCAATGCCATACAAATCAAAATTCCAACAACCAACTTTGAAGACTTGGAAAAGCTAATTACCAAATTCATCTGGAAGATAAAGACACCCCGAATAGCTAAAAGCATTCTAAAAAAGGAGAACTAAGTGGGAGGATTAACACTCTCTGACTTTAAAACCTATTAGAAAGCCACAGTGGTCAAAACAGCATGGTACTGGCACACAGATGGAAGCATTGGCCAATAGAATTGAATTGAGAGTGCAGAAATAGACCACGAAATCTATGGCCAACTGATTTTTTTTTTGTCAACTGATTTTTGACAAGGCCCCCAAATCCTCAGAACTGGGACAAAATAGTCTTTTCAATAACTGGGCATGGGAGAACTGCATATCAATAGCCAAAAGAATGAAAGAAGACCCTTACCTTTCACACTATACAAAAATTAAGTGAATCAAACACCTAAATATAAGAACTAGCACCGTAAAGCTTCTAGAAGAAAATGTAGGAAAACATCTTCAAGACCTAGTAATAGGAGATATCTTCCTAAACTTTAAATCCAAAGCACAAGTAACAAAAGAAAAAAATAAATTGGTACTCCTCAAAATCAAATGCTTCGGGCGGCTGCCGTGCTGGAGGTCTGGAGTTCGATCCCTGGTGCCTCCTGCCCATATGCAAATTAAAAAAAAAAAAATCAAATGCTTCTGCACCTCAAAAGACTGTCAAAAAGTTGAGGAGGCAGCCAACTCAATGGGAGAAAACATTTGGAAATCACACATCGGACAAAGGTTTAATATCCTGTAAATATAAAGAAATCATACAACTCAACAACAACAACAAAAAACAAACAACCCTATTATAAAATGGGCTAAAAGATATGAATAGGCATTTTCCTGAAGAGCAAATACAGATGGTTCAAAAGCACATGAAGATATGTTTGTTCTTTTTGTAATGTTTGATAAAATTCCCCTGTGAAGTTGAATGGTCATAGGGTTTTCTTTGTAGGAAGATGTGATGACTGATTCAAACTCTTTACTTGTGATTGGTTTGTTGCGATCTTCTGTTTCATGTTGAGTAACTGTAGCTTGTTTATGTGTTTCCAGGAAGTTGTCTATTTTGTTAATATATAGTTGTTCATAGTAGCTTCTTGTGATTTTTAAATTTTATTTTATTACTTCAGGGTCTAACGAAAAAGAAATTTAAAAAATATTAAAATGGCTGCTATTAAACAAACAGGAAACTATAAATGCTGGAGAAGATGTGGAGAAATTGAGACACTTATACATTGCTGGTAGGAATGTACAATGGTACAGCTGCTATGGAATACAGTTTGGTAGTTCCTTAGGAAACTAAATATCCAGTTGCCCTATGACCCAGAAATAGCACTACTTGAAAAGCAGTGACACAAACAGACATTTGCACACTGATGTTCATAGCAACATTATTCACAATCACCAAAAGATGGAAACAAGCCAAATGCCCATCATAGGACGTGTGGATTAATAAAATGTGGTATATACTTACAATGGAATATTATGCAGCAGTAAGTCAAAATGATGTCCCAAAGCACATGACAAGATGGATGAGCCTTAAGGACATAATGCTGAGTGAAATAAGCCAGATACAAAAGGATAGATAGTGTATGACTCCACTTTTATGACCATGGTAAAGGTAAAATCAGAGTCTTATAATATAGAATACAGAGGACTTACTGATACATAGAAGCTGAAGATTTGTGAACGGTTAGCTAATAAGGTTGAACTCAAATGTAAGGGAATAGATAGACGTGAAGACAGTTCTCTAGTGGGTCTATAAGTAATGTTACTACATTGAAGGTGAACAAGATTGAAAGGTGTTGTATAGACTTATGTGTCCCACTGATCAACACTAGAAATATGAATTAGTTCTTGCAAGAATTACTTCAAAGGTATGATTCTTTTTTAAATTTTTTATTAATTAAAAAAAATTACAAGAAACACAAACATTCCCAACACATACACTCAGCAACTCACAATATCATCACATAGTTGCATATTCCTCATCATGATCATTTCCCAGAACATTAGCATCAATTCAGAAAAAGAAATAAAAAGACAACAGAAAAATATAACAAACAAACAAAAATTTTACAGGCCATACCCCTTACTGATCAAAGGTATGAGTCTTGTACAAAGAGTGTTTAAGTCCAGGGTACAGGGGAAAAAATTCTATTGCATGCTATGAGCTATGTTTAACAGGACAACATCAGCTGTCCCACAGCAACAGCAGAGGTAAATAATGGGGGAAGGGACATCAGCTAAGGGGAGGTTTAGATTTCCTATTTGGTGAGGTTGTGTTTATTGGTTATCTTTCTCTTGGGAACAATGAAGTTATCTAAAATTGAGAGTGTTGATGGACTGTGGACTTTGGGTATTATACATAATGCCTAATGAGTGCGGGTGGCTGAAGGATGCCCTGACTGAGAAATAGATTGGTGAACGATAGTGGATACATATGATCAAATTTTGTGCTGCTACAATAAGGAATGAAGTCGTGAGGCATGCAACGATGTGAATGAACATGTGGGACACTTGATGAAGCAAGATAAGCCAAAAAATGAAAGAATAATTGTTGTATGATCTCCTTTAAAAAATGCTTATAAGAAAATAGCAGCCTAGATTGTAAGCTCTTACAGCAGACATATTTAGTCTGGAGTGGTATATATTATTCTTGGATTTTGAGAGGCTGTTTATATACCTATAACCTGGCATTTAGAGATAAGAATGAAGCCAATCAGGTTGGGATTAAAGTAATTAAGAACACAGGGATAAGGAAGACATTGTCTATATTTTATTACTGCACCTACTCCTTTAGACCAAAGAGTCAAAGGCTTATTTTGTATGGAACCTAAATTTTCTGTAGCATGTAATCTAACTCAACCTGTCTGGATAGCTCATTTGAACAACTGAAACACAGGGAGCCCAGAATAACAATGGGGGCCTTTAATTCTGTATAGCTTAATGTAATGCCCAGATACATCCTAGAATATATTAAGCAGATAATCAAAAAGTATCAGCAAAAAATAAAATTAATTAATTAATTTTAAAAATGAAAAAATAAAACAACAACAAAAAAGTATTGGCAAAGTCCCTTGAGGGATGGGAATAAAAATAATGAACAGTTAGTTCTCCCCTGCTATGCCAGAGACCCAGGTTCAATTCCCAGTGCCTGCCCATGCAAAAAAATAAATAAATAAAAAATAAAAGTTAACAAAAAATAATGAACTATTAAACTTTACCACCAGGGAAACACCTGATACTGTGTCAGACGCTAGGAACACACAAATCAATAGACCAAGCTATTGATTTTGAGGTTTACTCTTGTGAATCTTATGTATATATTGGAGAAGTTTAGCTTACCTATAGGTATGCCTAAGAGTTACTACTAGAGAACCTCTTGTTGCTCAGCTGTGGCCTCACTCTAAGTCCAACTCTGCAAGTGAAATCATTGCCCTCGCCCCTACATGGGACATGGTATACAGGGATGAAGGTCTCCTTGGCAGCATGGGAGATGACTCCCAGGGATGAGTCTGGCCCCAGCACCACGGGATCAACCATTCCATCCTGACCAAAAAGGGGAAAAGAGTGTAAATAATCAAGTATCAGTAGCTGAGAGAGTACAAATAGAGGCTACTCTGGAGGTCACTCTTATGCAAGCTTCAGTTAGACTTTGCTGCCTATCATAACTTGCCAAACGCCAACCAGAACCACTCCAACCAATCCTAAAGAACACCTAGGGCAATATATAAGATTCTACAAAAGTTCCATGCAGTAGGATAACTTTCCAGAAACCTATAACCTCCAGATGGTCCCCTGGACCAGATAAGTCCTGAAGCCTAGAGGGCCCAGCCTTTCCAGAACATCAGCTAGTTCCACCCCTCTATCCTTATTATTGACAGCCCCTTCCAACATGAAAAAGTTAGAATGGTCATAGCTCAAATACCCCTAAAAAGTGGGCTAGAAAGATCAAAGGTGATAGTGAAGTTATACAGAGAAGGTAGAGTTTAACAAATGAATATGATTGCTGAATCATTAAATTGATATTTCCTTTAGTCTCTGGTATCTCAGAAGAGCTAGAAGTAAAAATCTAAAATTGTGGAGTTGTAACCCATACTAAACTCTGAAATCTGTTCTACAAGTAATTGTTGTGCTGTGCTTTGAAATTTATTACTTTTTTGTATATGTGTCATTGTGATGATAAAAAATATTTATTTCTTCTAGCCTCTTATGTTCTGGAGCAGCTAGAAGGAAAAATCTGAGATAATGGTATAGTAACCCATGACAAACTCTGGAATCTATCCTGTAACTACATGTTGAAGAGTGTTTTGAAAGCTATTGCTTTTTTCTTTCTTTGCTTTGTATGTATGTTATATTATACAATTTAAAAAGTGAAAAAATGGGATGGTATATGGAAAAATAAAATTAAAGCAAACTAAGATCTATAATTAACAGTAACATTGTAATATTCTTTCATTAAGTGTAACAAAGGCAATATATCAAAACTAAATGTTGGGATAAAAATGAATACGTAACAGGGAGGAAAAAGGGTAAAAAATTGGTTAGATTGAATTACTAGTGGTCAATGAGAGGGAGAGGCAAAGGGTATGGGATGCATGAGTTTTTTCTTTTTATTTATTTTTCTGGAGTGATAAAAATGTTTTTAAAATGATTGTGGTGATCTGTCCTGTAACTACTTGTTAAACTGCTTTGAAAACTATTGCTTTTTTATTTCTTTGTATATATGTTATACTATGCAATAAAATTTTTTTTTAAGTATTATGGTGATATTTTAAGTCACTGATTGGATACTATATATGGATGGTATATATGTGAAGATTTCTCAATAAAAAATTTTCTTTTAAAAATCCAGTACTCATTTTCAGTCTCTCTTTGTTCCCCACCCAAGAATTAGGAAACTGAAATAGTATTCATCAGCTTTGTAAAGCACCTCTGTGCCTCTGCCTCATGGATCCTTCCACAGGGCTATGAGACAGCAGCCCAGGCCTGGTATTGTGTGACATTATAAATCCTCCTCATTTGCTCTCAGGAGCTTCACAGTCTAGAAGGAGGAATAAGACAACCACCATATATATAGAAGTGAAGCAAAGTCAGAGAGAGAGAGAGAGAGAGAGAGAGAGAGAGGGAGAGAGAGAGAGAGAGACCAGAAGCTGAGATCAACAAAATCCAGAGACAGGAGAGACCAGCAGACACCACCATGATCACAAGCAGCTAGTCTTTTGGAAGAAAGTGTTGCCTCGATAATGTCTTGATTTGGACTTTTTTCAGTCTCAAACCGTAAGCTAATAAATTTCCATTGTTTATGCTGAACCATTTCATCATATCAGTTTTGAGCAGCCTAAGAAACTACTCTATTCACAGACAGATAAGTCAGCCTGCTACTGTTTCATGGATGCAGAAGACATGAGACTTCTAAGTCAGAGACAAATGATCACAAGCATCATGCACTGGATCCTGCATCCCCAAGTTCCACCAGGGCAGGTGAGAGCCCAGATGGATGCCTCCTGCAGTGGGCTGCCTGGGAAATACTGCAAAGGCAGACATCAGCTGCCTGAAAGCTTCTTACTGCAAAACAGCACTGAGAAAAACCTGAGTAAGGAGTGGGAAGGTTTTACATTCTTGGCATGCTCAGCAAGACACATAGGAGCATGAGAGACTCACATGGAAGACTCTGTATGTTGCATCAGCTTCCCACCCCCTATTCCCCACAAGTGATGTGATTGTAGCTGTGTTGGTTTGAAGCCATATGTACCCCCAGAAAAGATCATGTTCTAAAAGATAATACATTCCTATGGGGGTGGACCTATTTATTGTAAGCAGGATCTTCTAGTGTTTAGGATCTTAACTTAAATTGAGATGTGGCCCACCTCATTCAGGATGGGTCTTAACCTCTTATAAGAAGATAACAGACAGAGAGAAGACACCAGTAAAAAGTCCAAGAGAAGTTGAGAGAGGAAGCCCCACTGAAGCCAGAAGGTGAAAGCAATGAAGCCCAGGAGTGAAGGATCAGCAGACACCACCATGCGCCTTCCCATGTGACAGAGGTGTCCCAGATGCTAGCAGCCTTTCTTCAGAGACGGTATGGTCCTGTTGATGCCTTAATTGGGACATTGTCAGAGTCTTATCTGTAAATTTGTAACCTATTAAATCCCATTGAAAAGCCAACCCATTTCTTGTATGTTGCATTTCGTTAGCTTTAGCAAACCAAAACAAATGAAATTTCTGGTCAAAGGCTATAGGCATTTTTAATTTTAATAGATATCATTAAAATATTCTCCACAGAGGTTGTATGAATTTATACACCCATTGACCATATATGAGAACATCTGTTTTTTAAACATCTGAGTCAACACACTGCATTATTAAACTTTATTATCTTTAATAATATGATAAATTGTTATCTCAATATGATTCTAATTTTCACTCTTCTTATTATGTGTGAGATAAAGCACCATTGCACATTTTTTTTGTTGGGTTTTAACTTGTGTCTGTTGTTTCATAGGAACTTTTTATATCTGTGCTGGTTTGAAGCTGTTATGTACTCCACAATAGGCCACGTTCTCATAATCCATCCCTGTGGGGACAGACCTATTGTTGGATGGAACCTTCGGATTAGGCTATTTCAATGGTGATGTGACCCACACAATTCAAGGTAGGTCTTAATCTTTTGTTGAAGTCTTTTAAGAGAGGACTCTTGGAGAGAGAGAGAGAAGCTAAGAGAAAAATGCACCAGGAGAAGGAAGAAGGACCCACAGGAGTTGAGAGCCAGTTTTGAAACCAGAACCAGAAGAGAAGGACCAGCAGACATTGATTGCCATGTGCCTTCCCATGTGTTAGAGGAACCCTGTATGCCTGCAGTCTTCCCTCAGAGAAGGTTTCTTCCTTTTGATGCCTTACGGGACATTTTCATGGTCTTAGAATTGTAAATTTGTAACCTAATAAATCCCTGTTGAAAAAGCCAAGCCATTTCTGGTATATTGCATTCTGGCAGCTTTAGTAAATGGAAACAATATCTTAGAAAATTAGCCTTTCATTTGATCTCAGATGTAAGTATTTTTTCCAAATTTGTCATTAATTTTCTGACTTTGACTTTGGTGATTTTTGTGAGGCTGAAATTTTGGAGTGTTATGTATTTAAAAGTTTTGATATTTCTTTTAGTCTTCTATTTTTTATTCCTTGATAGCATAAAAGATTTCTGAACTCCAAGATTATAAAGAAATTTTTCCATGACTTCTTTTCAAACTTGAATGGCTTCATATTTTACATTTAAATGTTTGATGCACTGGGAATTTTCCCAATATACATAAACTTGTATGTATAATACAAACTTTTTTCCTAAATGACTGCATAATTATCTCAATAATCTATATTGAAGAAACCATTTTTTGTTCACTGATTTAAAATGAAACAATGGGTGACTTTCAGAAACTTAACAACCTTCAGATGGGTCCCTGGTCCAGATAAGTCCTGAAATGCAGAGGGCCCAGCCTCTCCAGAACATCAGCAAGTTCCATCCCCCTATCCCATATTAGCCACAGCTCCTTCTAACATGAAAAAGTTAGAATGAGCATAGCCCAAAAACCCTAAAGAGTAAGAAAAAGATTAAAAGTGATGGTGGAGTAATACAGAAAAGTAGGATTTAACAAATGAGTATGACTGCTGAATTATTATGTTGATATTTCTTTTAGTCTCCAGTACCTTAAAGCAGCTTGAAGTAAAAACCTAAAATTGTGGAATTATAACCCATACCAAACTCTGAAATCTGTTCTACAACTAATTGTTGTGATGTATTTTGAAATTTATTGCTTTTTTGTATGTATATTATTTTTTCACAAAAAAGGAAAAAGAGGAGGAATATAACAGAGAAAATAGAACTTAACAAATGTGTATGACAGCTGAATAATTATATTGATATTTCTTTTGGTCTCCAGTGTCTTGCAGCAGCTAGAAGAAAAAATGAAAAATCGTGGGACTGTAACCCATACCAAACGTTAAAATCTGTTCTATAACTACTTAAAGGTCCACTTTCCAGTCTCTCTCCAGGTCAGCTTCAACTTTAGCTGAGGGTTTGGGTTTCTGGTGAGGCTGGAACTTGGCCTTCCTGGTTCCTGTTAAGTGGGAGAATCCCTAGGTTTCTTTGCAATTCCTGTTTTCTATTGGCTGTGTTGCTTCTCATTCAAAGACCTTATAGCACTTAACTACATCATTGCCAGCAAACATTGCTGAGATCAATGAAGGCATGTTTCATACTCATTTAACAAAACCAAAAAAGCAGATGACTTGTCCGAGGACCTATGCTGAACCCAGGACCCCAAGCTGACCATCGTCTAAAGTTCACTGAACAGTGTCCATTCCATGCACTATTTCACTGAATTCTTACAGCAACTGGATGAGGTATGAGGGCCTACCTGGCAGGTGCCTGGAGAGGTTTGGTATGACCTATTCACATCGTGGATACAGAAGAATTTTCCACAACCTGAGGAGGGCATTGTATCGGAAAGGCATAGCTTGGAAGTCTTGGAAGTACCTAACATTGTCAGATCCATACTGACCTGTTTGGGAAGAAAACAACATTGCAGGGGTGTGATGGTAAAGTTCATGTGTCAATTTAGCTAGATTATTGTAAGTCACTGATTGTAATACCATGTATGGACTCTATGTGTTAAAGATTTGGCAATAAAAATACTAAAAAAAAAAAAAAAAAAAAAAAAAAAAAAAAAAGAATTTCTGACTCTCCTTCAGCCAACCAGTTTCTTCTTGGGAATTAACTGAAGCCTTCATCAGAGTTCCCAACTTGCAGCTGCCCTATGGAACTCAGACTTGCCAGTCCCCATAGTCATGTAAGCCAATTCCAAAATCTCTTAATCTTAAGGGCTAGAGGATCTATCTGGCTAGAGATCTGAGTGAGCAGCTGGGGACTGGTATAATTGGGGGTCTTTCTGGCTGGTTAGGGGCAGGGGTCTGTTTGATGGTGCAGATAAAGTTTAACTAGTTGGAGGTACATCTGTCTCTATAGCTGGAGATGTATGTATCTATCCATTTGGGGGCCTATCTGTCCATTCGGGGACCTGTCCATCTGTCTGACCAGTTGGAGATCGATCTAAGTCTGGAAGGAGGTCACCCACCCATCTGGCTAGTATTTTGTACAGCTAGAATCTGTCCATCTGGGGATCTGACTGTCCAGCTTGGGATCTGGCCAGCCTGTCAGCTTGGGGTTCATCCATCTCTCTGATTATAAGCCATGTCTCACTGTCTGGTTAGGGGTACATCTGTCCAGCAAGGTATCCATCCAAGGGGAAACTCAACTATCTAAGGGACTGGGGGTCTTCTGTCTTGTAGGAGGGAGTCTGTCCATCTGAAGGATCTTTATGCTTAGCCGGGAGATGGTCTGGATAGTGGGGGATCTATCTGGCTCAGGATTTTTGCCTATCTGAGGGTCTATCTGTCTGGCTCGTAAGTTGGCTGCCTGAGGGCCCATCTGGCTGTTCACCCAGCAGGAGGTGCATTGGTTTGTCTGCCAAAGTGTAGGCTCTGTCCACCTGTTTAGGAGTCCATCTGTCTAGCTAGTTGGGAATCTATCTGGCTGGCTAGGGTACCTGTATAATCTGGGGTCTGTTTGTGTGGTGATGTCTGTCTATGAGTCCATCTGTTTAGTTAGTGGGGAGTCTGACTGGGAGGTCTGTCTGCCTGCCCACCTGAGGCTAGGGGACTGTGTGGTTGGAGGTCTATCTAGCTGAGAGAATGTCTGTGGTTCTGTCCAGCTTTCAATCTATTTTTATCTGTATGGAAGTCTGTCCAATAGGGATCTATCTCAATGGTGCTGTCCCGCTGTCTAACTGGAGAGGGGTGCCTCTTGGGAATTCTGTTGGTCCAGTGGTCTCTCTGGCTGGGGTTGATCTGAATGGTTAGCTGTTAGTTGGCCTATTAGGCTGTTTGTTAGTCTGTCTCTCCAGGGAAGGGTCTATCCATCAAGCTAGGTACCATCCCTCTAAAAGTCTGGCTGTCTGGGGATCTGTCTGTCAATCCAGGCCCAAGTCCATATGTCTCTGTCCATTTAGATGGTCTGTCTCTCAGCCAGTGATCTGTTTAGCTGTCTCTGGTATGCCTGGCTTGGATCCATCTGGATAGCTGAAGGTCCATCTGTCTTTCTCAGCGTCCATCCATCTCTCTCTGGTCAGCTGCGTGTCTGAGAGAGGAGGCTCATATTTGAGGCTTGGTGTGGTGCAGTCCATTATGCAGTGGTGGGGGCAGCCTCTGGAAGCCCAATCTGTCCATACCCCCTTCCCAAATGTGAGGCCCACTTGCCCAGCTGCTTGGCTTTGGCCCCATTCCTGATGTTTGTTCTTCAGGCTGCTCAGTGCAGCGCCATCAGCCATTCTCTCTCCTGTAACTTCCATACCTCCCAAGCCTCAAGGTCCATAATCAATGAAGCAAAGTCCCCATATTTCCTATTCTGAGAAACTTTTATTTTGATCCAAGCCCAGCATCTAAATTCCCAACACCTCCCACCACAGAACAATAGCCATCGCTGTCCAGTCTGCGATGCAAAGCAGCAGGCAGGCGCGGCCACTCCAATCACACCCGAGCCCACTCAGCAGGAGGGTCCCTCGGCCCTTTGGGCCTTCCGATGCGCAGGTTGAAGCCTGGAAGAAGAAGGGCGTGGTAGGTCAGTGAGGCCCTAGAGCTCATGGGGAAGCTAAGACACAGACAAATAAGCAACTTGAGGAGGGTCATCCCGCATTTCCAAGCCCTCTTGATGTGCTCCAGCACATCCGCGAGACTCAGAGCGTGAGTCCCGAAGGTTCAACACCCCCAAGCTCTGTCTGGCTTACCTAGTCCACCGGCTTGAACTCCATCCGCCACGTCCTCATAGGCATCCGGCCCTTCAGGGCGCTGATCGGCAGGAACTGTGGACATGAGATCCCCGCATCGGTCAGCTCAGGCCGCACCCCCTCCTCGCCCCACTAGACGGTGACGCACCCTCCAGAGGCCCAGAGGAGACTTGAGAGAAAACGCGTTTTGGGAACCGCAGGGACGGGGAAGAGAACGAGAACAAGGCCCTGTGAGAAGGAGGGTGCGTCGGAGGCGTGGTCAAAATGGGGACATCCGCCTCCACGACCTGGCCAAGCCAGGGCCACTTCGCCAGAGAAACTGGGACGCCGTCTCCCGGCACGGCCTCGGCCCCGGGACGACTCAGAGGCGTGGCCAAACGACGGGCACGCCTCCGGAAGGCGTGACCTGGCCCAACCTCGGGCTGGGGTCCAATTTGTGCAGGGGCTGGCGGACCCCGGACCTCAGAGTTTCGGTAGCCCCGCGGCACCTTCCCTTCCACCCTGACGCACCACGGTCCGGCGGCGTTCCCTGTGCGTCCTCTGGTCGGGTCCCCGCATCCTCCGACTGAACTCCGGGTCGCAGGGCGCGCGGTGTCACTTGGCTGTAGACCGGTGCCTCCTCGGTGCTGAGCGTGCCCGGCCCCGGTCCGGCGCCCGCGGGGGGCCCGCGCTTCTGCACCACCGCGTATTCGTCGGCCATGGCGACGGCGGGGGCCCCGGGGACCGAGATGCTCCTGCGGGCGGGAGGGCGCGGAGGCCCCCGGCGGGAGGAAGTGAAACCGCGGGGCGGAGTGGGAGCGTGCTCAGCGCGCAAACCACAGGCTTCCTTCCCACCCCGGGCCTAAAAGTCGAGATGGGGCTCTCGCAGGAGAGAGGGAGGGGATTGGGGCTAGGGGCTCCCTCGGTGCTGTGTCCTTAGCGCCCCACAAAGCTAGGTGGATGAAGGGATAGTAAAAAGGGGCTAGCCTTGGAGGGAATGGGACCCCCTTGAAGATAAATGGGGCAGGATATTGGTATTGGGTTTGGACATTTCTATGTAAATGGTTGTTGGACTAAAAAATGAAGAAATGGCTTCTAAAGTAGAGGAAGGGGTAGACTCAAGGGTGAGTTGGTGAAATTTCTGGTGTGAAGGAGTATCAACTCCATATATGCAGTACCCAACTGAGAGAAGTGGGCAGCATCAAGAAACATGGGGAGGCTGAGAGTGGGAGAGGGGCGCTGGGAGCGAGGGCAAGGTAAGGGCTAACCTCAGAGTGTTGGCTAGCTTTAGGGGCAGAGGCAGAACAATCTCTAGGATAAGAGAGGTCGTCTGGGTGAAGAGGAGGGATGCCCAGAGCTCAATTCAAAGAAAGGATCAGCAATTTTTTTTTAACTGAACAGCAAGAAAGGGGCTTGTCTCTCAAGTGGGCAGAAGACTAACTTTGGAGAAACTGGAAAGGGAGGAAGAATGGGGGAATAAACTGTGTACCTGAGGACCCCACCAAGTGGGTGAGTTGTGGCAGGTAGGGCCAGGGAAGTCCTGAAGGGGAGGGCATCATCGTAGAGTGAGGCATGATTCTGGGAAAAGACAGGAGGGGAAGAGACTGAGACTTCCCAGGAAATTGGGAAGACACTGATGGAGTCACTGTGGCCACTTGCATTGTAAGCATAAGAGGGGACAGTTTGATAAGGAAATAGGCAGAGGGCAAGCGGACATGGCAATGGCTCTGTCCCTGCTTCCAGAATGGGTCGAGGGTTTGGGTGCTATAACGGTGCTGGTCCAGGTGCTGGTCTCTGAGGGTACTGAAGTTGGACAGGAAGACAGCCAGGAGGGAGCCTTTACCTCCTTAAGGTTCTCGACATGGGGCCTGGCCTTCTGGAGTGCTGAGGAGAACATCTGAGCCACCGTGTGGTATACAAATCTGTACTGCTCCTGGTGGGCGTGAGGGGGAGCGGTCACCAAGAAGGAAGACAGAGCGGGGAGGGCCTAAGCCCAGCCCGTGTCCTGGGGAATGAGGAGGCCCTGGCTCCCACCTCAGTCTGCACAGCTGCAGGTCGCTGCTTCCGCATCTCAAGGACCACATTGAAGAGGCTGAAGTTAGGCGGGATGGTCTGGGGCAGAGAGATAGGGCATGCATGAGCGGGGACATGGGATACGGCCTGCATACCCGCACACGTGTGCGTGACCTCATCATACCTGGGTCAGGAGCAACTGCCTCACGTAATCCACGGTGCACAGGACGCCTGTCCGCCCGCAGCCGGCACTGGCAAGCCAGAATCAGAGGGAGTTTGATCAGGGCCTGCATGCAATCCCTTTTATATTCGGCATTTGGGATTGGGGGTGAGGACCCTAATGGGGGATCCTCTGAAGGGTCTCTTGATTCCTAGAATACCCAGGGTACAATTTAAAGGAAAACATTCTAATCGCCTACATTTATTGAGCATCAACTGTATTCTTGTTCATCAGCAGGCAGGCAGTGCTCAATGAATGCTAATAATTTCAATCCTTAGAGGTTGAACAATGATGGGCTCAGGTTTCTTGAAACAAGCACTCAAACTGCAGCCCTGCCTCCAAACCCTGCGTGCCTCTCCCAACCTGTCCTCCTTGTGCACCCCCCTCTGCCTCATCATAGCCCCATAATGCCCATTCTCTAAACCTGCAATGGATACAGAGGGGCCCAGAGCCAGATCCCTGAAGGTGCCAGGCTTCCTCCACCAAAGCAAGCACATGGTCAGGGTTGCTGGGGACCCCTCGGTCTGGCCAGGAGACATACTGTAGCTGGTGTACACAACGAGATTCCTGGAATGCAGGAAAAGAAGAAAGCAGAAAAGCTTTTATTGAGCACCTATTACATGCTAGGCTCAGTTCTAAGCACCTTCCATCTAAACCTTTCAAATAACTGAGGGCTAGGTACTTTAGTAAATGCTCAGTATACAAATGAGGAAACAAAGGCAGGAAAGCGCTTTCCCGTGTGGATGCCCCTTTCCTCCCCTTTCAGTACCTTCTGGAATGTGACCTGGAGGGTTCTGAGCACAGTATCAGCATTCAGCCATATCTCCCTCGTCTGTACATGGACAAGTGGGGAGAGGGAGGAGGACAACAATCACCAAGGGGCCAAAGAACACATGTTTATAAAAAGCAAAGTATTCCTGATTAAAACTTAAATTAGAAAAATAAACATTAAAAAAATAAATTTAGCCCAAACATCCTACAGCTTTCATGAAGAAAACAGACAGAGGAGAGAAAGATGAACTATTATAAAGAACAAAACAAGCCCATTTACAGTGGGGGCAAAAAAAGACTCTTTTGTTCCAAAACAAAACAGTTTTATTGTGTTTATTAAGCTTCAACTTTATATATGACTTGAACTGAAAAATTCCCTTAGGTTCTTTTGAAATGATAAAAGGAATAAGAGAATTTCAAGAATCCAACGAGGCACATTTATATTATAGAGATACTCAAATAAAAGTTAAAAAAAAAAAAAAAAGCAGTGAGTATGTTGAGTACTCTCTCTGTGTACACTAATAGCAGAGTTGCCTGCAGTACTCTCAGAGGGAACTGTGGGAAACTCTCCATTCCTTCAGGCCCAGCCCCTAAAGGCTTGCCACCCACCCTCTGGGTCTTCCTTGAAATCTCCCTCAACATCCAACACCTTGAGAACCCCATTTCCATTCTGTCACAGCTCACCAAGGTGATATAGAAGTATCCAATTGTCAGTAGCTCCTGTTCTTGGGCCCAGTAACGCTCACACTTCTTCTACAAAAGTCCAGAGAGAAAGGGCAAGGAGGGGGCAGTGTGATTCACAGCCCCAGACAAGATATCCATACCCCATAAGACACCCCCAGGCATTGCTGGTGGAAACATAGGAAGCTGCAGCTGTAACAGAAGGTAGCTGCCAGAGCCTGGTCAGACTCAACACACGCAGACTCAGTGGAGACCTGAGCTTGTGACCATGTGGAAGGATTACCCTTCCACTATAAGCAACTAAGAAACCAGACAAAATATATTTTCAGACATTGAATAACCAGCTTTATAGGACTGCACTCACTGCACAAGGGAAAACATGATCAGTAGGGAGCCCAAAAGGGCCACACATTAGCAAAATGAGCTCCAGAATAATATCTACTCTAAAACAGCCTGAAAATAAATATCAAAATAATTAAGCATCCAAAAGTAACATAACCATTTCCCAGAAAGAGTCCCACATCTTTAAAGCAGGACATCCAAATTCAACATTTACCTATACAAAATTCAAAATATCAAGCATCCATTAAAAATTTACTAGACATAAAAAGAAGCAGGAAAATGTGACTTATATTCAAGAAAAATATCAGCCAACAGAGAAAGACTCAGAAATAACAGAGATGAAGAAAGAAGCAGATGTTATAATATATAATATGGGGCAGGCCACGGTGGATCAGCAGGCAGAGGTCTTGCCTGTCATGCCGAAGACCCGCTTCGATTCCTGGTGCCTGCCCATGTAAAATAAAAAAAAAATTATATATATATAATTAAATAAATATATATATAATATGATATTATAAACATACTCAGAAATGAATAGGAAATTGTGAAAATGAAAAACAAAATGGAAGATGCAAAAAAGACCAAATGGAACCTCTAGAGAGGAAAAGTAAAATATATAAAATAGATTATGCACCAAGAAATATAAAGGTCAGTGAGCATGAAGATAAAGCAATAAAAACTATTCAGAATGAAACAGATAAAAAAGGAAAAGCTCATCAGTGACCTGTGGAGCAATATTAAATGGGCAGTATATGTGTAATGAATCTATAAGAGAAGAAGAGAGGAGGATGAAAACAAATATATTTGAAGAAACAATAACTGAAAAATTTTCCAAATGTGATGAAACTATGAACGCACAGAACCAAGTAGGTCAATAAACCACATAAAATAAACCACACCAAGGCATATCATGATCCAATTGATGAAAAATGGTGACAAGGAGAACATTTTAAAAGTATCACACACATGAAAAAGACACATTACATACTGAGGAATAAAAATAAGAATTACAACAAACTTTTTGTCAGAAACTATACAATTAAACAAAAAGACAACGTTATGACATCTTTAAAATGCTGAATTAAAACAAGTTTCTCAAACAAACAAAAGGTGAGAGAATTCATCACAAGCAAACCTCCACTACGAAAAATAATAAAGAACTTCTTTACACAAAAGGAACATGATACCAGATGTAAATACGATTGTGCACAAAGGAATAAAGATTAAAGGGAAAGGGGAATATGAGGCTAAAAAAAGATACTTTTCTAATTTTTAACATCATTAAAATACAATGTAATGAATTGTACAAAATATTAAAGAAGAATTATTTATAAACTTTTCAAAAGGGATCCCAAAACATTCTATGAGGCATGTATCATGCTAATTCTGAAACCAAAGACATCACAAGAGAACCACAGACCAATGTCTCTTGTGAATACAGACACAAAACTCCTCTACAAAACACTAACAAACAAAATCCAGAAGCATATAAAAAGAATTATACACTATGACTAAGTGGAATTTATGCCAGGAATTCAAGGTTGATTTGGCATGTGAAACGCAATCAATGTAATACACCATGTTAATAGAATACAAAACAAAAAACACATGATCATTTGAATAGATGCAAAAAATTCATTTCACAAAAATCCATCACCCTTTCCTGATAAAAACACTAAAGGAACTGGGAGTAGAAAGGAACTTCCTCAACATGATAAAGAACTTCTATGAAAAATCCAAAGCTAATACCATACTTAATGATGAATAAGTTCACACTTGCCACTTTTATTCAACATTGTACTGGAGGTTCTAGGCAGTTGGAGAAAGAGGGAGGGAGGAAGGAAGGAAGGTAGGAAGAAAGGGATGGAGAAAGAAAGAGAAAGAAAAAGGGGGAGGGAGAACAGGTAATGGAGGGAAGGAGAGCAAGAGGAAGGAAGATATAAAAAGGGTCATAAAAAGAAAGAATGAGGGAAAGAAGGAAGGAGGGAGTCAGGAGATAGGAGGGAGGGAAGAATGAAGGGAGGAAGGAAGGGCAGGAGGGAGCAAGAAAGGGAGGAAAAGCAACCAGATTGCAAAGAAAGAAGTAAAATCATCTCTATTTGCAGATGACATGATCTTGTGGATAGAAAAACCCTAAAACATACACACACACACACACACACACACACAAGTGCCAGTTTGAAGCTATTATATACCCCAGAAAAGCCATGTCCTTTAATCCTCATTCAATACTGCTGGTTGGAATCATTTTTATTGTTTCCATGGAGATATGACCCACCCAATTGTGGATGGTAACTTTTGATTAGATGGTTTCCATGGAGATGTATCTTGACCTATTCAAGATGGGGTTGCTTACTGGGGCACTTTAAGAGGGAACCAATTTGGAAAAAGCTTTAGAGCCACCAGAACCAACAGAACCCTGGGGAGGCCATTGAAGAATCTGGAAAGAAAGCTAGCAGATGTTGCCATGTACCTTTCCAGCTGAGAGAGAAATCCCAAACATCATCGGCCTTCTTGAACCAAGATATCTTTCCCTGGATGCCTTAACTTGGACATTTTCATGGGCTTAGAACTGTAAACTTGTAACTTATTAAACTCCCCTTTTATTGAAAGGGGATTTAAGCCATTCCAGTTCTGGTATATTGCATTCCAGCAGCAGGATGGATTTGGCTCATGGGTTGAAGTTTATCTATCTTTACTGTAGCCAGACCGATGGGAGTGGGGTGAGGGGAGAAGACAAGAGAGAGAGAGCAATTGAGTGAGAGAGAGAGGGAGAGACAGATTACCAAAATCAGGATTGAAAGAGGGGACATTACTACAGACAGTATAGACTTTGTCATCAGCCATTAACCCAGAGGAATTCTAATCTCCCATCCCACCATGGAACAGGTGAGGAGGCAGAAACCACAAACTTAATGTCTTTATAGTATCAAGGTGGATGCCTTCAATGTTGACATGCATTTTTTTTTTTTTTAGCAACTACTTTAAGCCAACTGGCAAAACAAGATCCTTGTCTTGGTGGAGCTTACCTTCTAATGGGGAAAGAGAGGACAATGAGCATAGTACATTTGTGGATTATCTAACATGTTAGAAGTTGGTAAGAACTGTGGAAAAACAGAAAAGGACAGGGGAAAGAGACTGGAAGTGCCGGGAATTTTAACTTGTGTGAGGCTCTGGGAAGGTTTTGTTGAGGATGTAACATTTGAGCAGAGTCCTGAAGGAGGTAAACAAGGCAACCCTGGGGACATCTGGTGTTCCAGGCAGAGCCACTGTGTGAGGAACAGCAGAGGCCAGCATGGGTAGAGTACAGTCCATAGGGAACTGTGATGGGAAAGAAATCAGAGCTGGAAGTAGCACCAGATGGTATGGGGCCTCTGGTCTACCAGGTGCTAGTGGAAAGTCCAGCAGGAGGAGAGTTGCCAACATTGGAGGATGAGGCCAAGGAACAGAAATAAAAGGGAAGAAAATCAACAAAAATTTTAAAAAGTAATAGTGGGCCTTCCACAGAGCCACCGTGAGGTCCTGCGATCCACCAGGAGTGAGTAAGATTCCTCCTCCTTCCTCCCTACACAAGGATACGCAGGTATTCTGGGGCAGAGGACACCTACCCGGCCAAGCTCCACTTCTCGACATGCCATCAGGATCACCTAGATAAGAGAGATAAGGGGAAAGGGAGGTGATTTGGATTAGGGGTTCGTAGTAACAGGAACAAGGGGGGTCTGACAAGATCACTGATGAGGGAAGACTCCCAGTCAGGAGCGGAACCAAGAAAGGACCTGAAGAAGGGCCTTTATCTGCCCTGAGGGGTGCACTCGCAGCATGGGAAACAGGGAGCACTCCCAGCTTTGGCCGCACCCTCCCCTCCCCCAGAGCTGACCTTGACCCGGAACTCCCAGACCAGGCGCCAGAAGTCTAGCAGGGTGTGAGGCAGCGGTCCTTGTGTGGCAATGTAGGACAGGCTTCCGTCCACGCCCTGGTAAAGACCTGGTGGTTCACTACCGGGATTCCACTGCCCACCAGCCTCCCTGGCCCCGTCCCTGGCCCCCAGCCTGACCCGAATGAAGCTGCCATTGATGTAGTCGCCGTGTCCCTCCTCCTGGAGCAGGGAGAGGATCACCCTTGTGTGGTCATCTGTCAGCAGGACAGGTAAGAAACATGGAGTCTGGGGGTCACAAGGGCATTAAGGCCCTGCAATACCCTGGGCAAATCACAGTCGGGGGATGGAGCACCCAGCAGGGGAATGGCAAAGGCCAGCTATCCTGTGGAGGTGCCCTTGTAGACGCTTAGGAGACACGCAGGCACTTCAAGTCTGGCACTGGGAGAGGGTGCCAGGGAGCACAGCAGCATGGGGCGCACGCTGACTCCTGACCTGCTGCCCGGGGCCGAGCTCTCTAGGGCACCCACCCCCTCTGGTAGCACCCTACCACCATCCGCGACTTACAGGGTAGCACATCTTTGTAGCGGTTCTTCCTCACGTTCCCTGGCTGGCTGCCAGCTTCGGTGGAGAAGATACCCTCAGTCTTCCAGGCGGCTGAGAGGGCCCGGATATCCTGGCGGGAGGCACAGTGAGCCAAACAGGGAGAAGGAAGGAGAAAGAGATGATCCAGGTCAGAATCCTGGGGACATGGAGGCAGTCACAGGGAAAAGAAGGCAAGTGGCCTGGGCAGGTAAGTGCAGGCCCCAGGTCAGCAGAGGGCCTGGCTAATAATAATGACGCTATGTAAAAAGGACCCAGGGGATGCAAGGGTAGTTCGGTGGAATAATTCTTGCCTGCCATACAGGAGACCCGGGTTGGATTCCTGGTCCATGCACTTCCCAAAAAACAAACAAGCAAAAAATAAATAAAACAAACAAAGAATTCAACAAATGGTGCTGCAATAACAGGATACTCACATGGAGAAATAATGAAATGCGACCCCGCTATACAGCATACAAAAAAAAAAGCGACTAAGAGTGTTAGGCTCTGCTTCCTCACGTGTGGGCATGACGTCATATACCACGAGTAAAATTTCACATATATTGTGTACATTTTCATATTGCAAAAGTTATTGCGTTTTACATATAATATTATGTTTTACATATATTATAGTTTATTTGATTTATTATGTATTCCCTCTATTTTTTATTTGTATAAATTACGGATATATTTTATACCCTTATCTGTTTCATATTTACTTATGAATTGATTAATAACTTTCCTCCTTTTTATAATTTTTATTTATTTGTTTTGTTTATGAAGTTATATAATGTATTATATAAATTATTATAGCATATTTATCTTTATGTATTCACTATATTTTTCATATTCATTAATAAAATTATTTTCTAAATTTGGTCGCTACCTATTTTTACTGTACTTGATACAGTCGTTTACTATATAAAGTATTATTTTATACATGTATTTGTCAATTTTTAAATATTTTTATTTTATAAAGTTGCTACACGCGTTTATATAAATTATATCCATACTTATATTTGATTACAAGTTTATTATATATTTTATATGCATTATTTGTAGCTAATATCTTGCACATATATCTATTTTATATGCATTATTTGCAGCTATTATATTGCGCATATATCTAAACTTGATATCTAAATCATGTTGTGTTTACATTTTTGTATATTATGTTTCTACGTTTGTTAAGTAAATTATATTTTACTCAGTTCATTACGTATATAGTACCATGCCTAGGGCGCCGCAATAGCATCAGTTCGCATGGCTTGAACTGTCCGGTTTGCAATGTTTAGAATCTTTTATAACTAGTGACAAAGACGTCTTCAAAGTGAGCACTCAAAATATACTAAGCGATTTTACTCATAGCGGTCATTTAATCCTCAAAGCAGTTTGGTCATTAAGATCCCTTGTCTCCAAAGGAGAAACCCACACAGATTCCAGCCCGGTGACTGTTTACTCCGTCCCCATGGCCCTACCTCGTGCTGGTTCCTCTTTCTCCGGCTCACACCTCCTTCCTCTTCATTACCACAGAGGTGACCGCCGAGTCACCTGAGCTGCCAAGGAGCGCGGGGGAAGGGGCAGCCAGGTGCGCCCCCATCAGCCCTTCCCACCCAGCCCCGCGCGCCCCATCAGTCCAGATGGATTGTTCTGGGAGGGTCAGGAGAGCGCGGAAATCCCGAGGGCGTGCGGGGTGCGCGCGGCCGGACGAGGGGACTTCGCCCCTTGGGGTCTTGCGAGCAAGGAATGAAGATAGAGACAGAGAGATGCTGGGTAGAAAAAGTCAGAGACCCAGAGTCGGAGAGACAACCCCCGTCACCGAGAGAAAGAAGACCGAATTGAGCGCGCCGAGGGACAGGTGTCCGGAACGTCCAGGTACAAAGCCCTAGCGCGCGGCGCGGCAGACTTCGTCAACCACTCACGCTGAATTCGCCGGCGAGGACCGCTGCCTCCCGGCCGCCTCGCGCCTCCAGCTGCTGCAGGAAGCTCCGCGCAATGTCCAGGCTGCGGCTCATGGTGCTGCGAGCCAGTAACGTCCAAGTCTGGCCAGGCGCTGTGCGAGCGCAGAGAGTATGGACAACGCAGGAGGCGGGGCCTGGTGCGGGCCTCCTCGCCCCCTTTCTATCCAGCCAATGGAAGCGCACAGCGACCCGCAGGGCGCGCCCCTCAGCCAATGACATTCGGAGCCTGCCCACAGACTCTCCCACAGCTACCCGCGGGACTGCGCTGCTGGAACCCCCGGGCCCCGCAGTCTGGAACTAGGGGATGAGTCCAGCGCTGCTGCTTCCCCTTTCCCGGGACAAATCCGCACAGCCCCACGGCCGCTTCCTCCCGCGAGGTCCCGGCTCCGCTCTAGGATCCACGCCCCCGGGCTCGCGGCTGAATAGGGCTAGTCTCCTGAGTTGGATGGTCTCCCGGGGCTTGGCGTGGGAGTCCCGCGCTGTAGCGCCTCGGCCCAGGTGGGCACAGATGCGCTGCGGCGAACCTCATGGCGCGGCAGGGTGTGGAGACAGAAAGGGGATTCGGCCCTGTAACCCGCGGGAGAAATGGGGGTCTAGCTACTTGCGCTCCAGAGGAGGCGCCCTGGAGACCGGACCCACTAGATAAGACTTTTGAGAGCTGCGCCGCAAGCTCGGCCGGGAAGAAAAGACACTTGGTTACCCATACTGTAGAAAAGAACAATTAAAGCAGTGCTTCTTCGCCTGTTATTTCCTGTGTTTTCCTGGAAAAGCCCTGGTACTGGTTGGGAAGGGCTCTGGGCGCCAGAGTCTAGTCCTATTTGAGGATCTGAACCTAGGTAAACCTGGGAAACTAAGAATCGAGGCATTGGAATTGAAAGAGTTTAAGGAAATTCTCTTTTCTTCTGCTCCACAACACCCCTACTCCCACCCGTACACCTTATCTTCAGGGAGCATGCAGAACCAGGCCAGAAGAGATGCTCTTTCCTGGCCCCAGGGTCACTAAGGGGAGGTTGGAGAGAGTGAACCGGCTCCTAGAGGCTGCCAAGGATGGAACCCAGATAGGTGGATGAACCTGCTCCTCATCAGGGTCAAGAAAGGAATTTCGGGGGACAGTGTCATTGTAGGGGGTGTCAGTGGAGTCCAGTTTAAGATCACTGAGGTGTTGAAGGGTGTTGATTGGAGGCTGGAGGTGTGCTTTAAATCATTAAGGGGTCATTGGTATCACATTGCCAATCTAATTCATTAAGAGGTTGGGGGTGGGGCAGGCCACGGTGGCTCAGCAGGCAAGAATGCTTGCCTGCCATGCCAGAGGACCCGGGTTCGATTTCCGGTGCCTGCCCATGCAAAAAAAAAAGGTTGGGGGTGGTGGTGAACTGTGTCCCCTGACCCCATGAATGTGACTTTATTTGGAAATAGGGTCTTTGAAAATGTGATCACTGTACTTAATATGAGGCTGAACTGGATTAGGGTGGGCTCCAATCCAATATGACTGCTGTCCTTATTACTGTAAAGGCAGTACTTTCTTCTACCATTTTGCCTCTTGGATTTTATATGTCATATCTAAATTTTTTCTCTTTTTACCTTTACTGATAGTCTTCATTTCCACACTCTTCACCACACCTCTCTCTCCTGTCTTTTCCTATCTGTCTCTAGTGCTCCCTTTAGTATTTCTTGCAGAGCCAGTTTCTTGGTCACAAATCTCCTCAGTGATTTTTTTTGTCTGAAAAATTTTTAATTTGCCCCTCATTGTTGAAGGACTATTTTGCTGGATATAGAATTCTTGCTTGGCAGTTTTTCTCCTTTACAATCTTAGATAAATCATACCACTGTCTTCTCACCTCCATGGTTTCTGCTTATTGGGCTTTCCATGAATGTGGTGGATTGCTTTTCTCTTGCTGCTTTCAAAATTCTTTCTCTTTGCCATCTGAGTCTGATTTGTAAGTGTCTCAGAGTATGTCTATTTAGATCTATTCTGTTTGGGGTACACTGCACTTCTTGGATCTGTAATTTTATGTCTTTTATAAGAAATGGGAAATTTTCAGTGACTATTTCCTCCAGGAGTCTTTCTCCTCCTTTTCCCTTCTCTTCTCCTTTTGGGACACCCACAAAATGTATATTCATGCACTTCATGTTGTCATTCAATTCCCTGAGTCCCTACTCATGTTTTTCCAATCTTTTCCCTATATATATTTTTTGCAATGTTGGATTTCAGATGTCCAGTCCTCCAGTTCGCTAATCCTCTCTTTTGCCTCTTCAAATCTAACATTGTAGGTTTCCATTTTTTTCATCTCTTCTATTCTGCCTTTCATTCCCATAAATTCTGTGACTGTTTTCAGATTTTCGATTTCTTCGTTTTGTTTGCCCTTGCCTTCTTTATATCCTCCCTCAACTCGCTGATTTTAGATGAGATTTTCCATGTGTTTGAACATCCTGAATTAGTTGTTTCAACCCCTGTATCTAATTTGAATTGTTGGCTTGTTTCTTTGACTGGGCCACATCTTCAATTTTCCTAGTATGACTAGTTATTTTTTGCTGGCATCTAGGCATTTGATTTCCTTAATTTATTCTGGACATCGTTTTCACTCGTTTACCTAGGATTTTCTTGCTGGATGGCTTTTGTCCCTATCTGTTCTTTGACATTCAGTTCAGCTTATTCTATCCTCTAGCATAGGTTTTGTTTAATGGATTGGAGTTTCAGTTCTTGTTTTCCTGTTTCTTGCCCTGCCTATATGGAGCTTTTTACATTTTAAAAAATTTTCAGAAGTGTCTACTTAGATTACAGACCCCGGTCAGATTTTCTCAGACCAGACTGGCCTCCTCTCAGGAGGAAAGAGTTACCTTCATCACTTTTCCCTGAGGGCGAGACCCAGCAGGTTGACAGACTTTCCTATGAAGCCTCTAAACTCTTGTTTTTCCTATCCTGCCCAGTATGTGGCGCTTGTCTACCTGTGTTTTCCCACCAGCATAAAGTGATATGGTGCTTTAACTTCAGCAGACTCTCCCTGTTGGGGGCATGGTTGAGACAGAGGAGAGGTTTAGGCTGGCTTAATTGCTTCAGTTTTCCAGTCCCTGGGGTCTGAATTCCTTAGGGAGGGATTCCACTGGAGCTGGGCCCTACCCCTCTCCTGGGGAAGGCACAGCCTCCAGGGAATTACCTCCTTTCACCTGACCAGCCTCTTAGTCTCTCAGACAAGCTTAATTCCACCCTTTCCTGGGGCAGTAGGGCCAGAGAAACCTGCAGTTGTATCTAATGAGCAGTTACACAGTAGAAACAAAGCAAAGAAAAAAGAAATCCTTTTCAGAACAGGACCCCCTCCAGGTTTTATGTGCCCCCCCCCCGTTTTTTTTTTTTTTAGGGAACCAGCCCTTTTCAAGTATTTTGTGCTGTCCGATCAAAAAAAGACCTGTTTGTTTTTCCGGCAGCCCTGACCCATCTGTCCTGGGGCAAAAACTCCTAGTACCTTTACCTCTTATTTGAGGTTTATCTGAGTTGGGGGCCTATTTTCAGTAGTCAGAATTTGTTAATTCCCCAGTTGGAGCTTGGTTGAGCTAAACCCCTGCTACTAGCAAAGTCTCTTTCCTTTCCCCTTGGGGAACCAGGCTGCCGTGCCTGTTGGGGAGGCCTTGGAGAACTTACAGTTCTACATGGAATCACAGCTGGTTCAGTTTATCCAGACAGGTGTATGCTGTGTGTCCAGTCACTTATGTGGCCCCAGTAGTTGTTTTGTACTGTTCCTGGCTATTTACTAGCCGCTCTGGAGGACGAACTAAATTCCATACCTCCCTAAGCTGCCATCTTGGAACCTCCCTCCTGCTGTCCTTCTAAGTGGGAAACTAGGAGACAAAGAGAGGAGAAGGCCATGTAATGACACAGAGATTGAAGTGCTACAGCTGCAGTCCAAGGAACACCAAGGATTGCTATCGCTGCCAGAAACTAGAAGGGGCAAACGTCTCTCTCCTGCAAGTTTTAGATGGTATGGCCCATTTAACACCTTCATTTTGGACTTCTAGCCTCTAGAACTCTAAGACAAAAAATAAATGCCTGTTCTAAGCAACTTTTGTGGTATTTAGTTATGGCAGTTACAGGAAATTAAGACAGAGGTCTTCATGGAGTTTAAATCAGGGACAGGAGAACTCTTAATGAGTCAGATGGTTAAGTATTTTGGACTCTGCAGGCTCTTGGTCTCTGCCTGTCAGCAGGAAAGCATCTGCAGGCAATGTATAATTGAATAGGTGTAGCTATGTGCCAATAACACTTGATTTCCAAGTATCATTATTCTTTTGATTTATATTTGTGGCCCAAAGGTTGTAGTTTGTTGACCCTGGTTTATTAGTGAGCAATGTGGGTTTATGGGGGCTAACTGACTGAGAAGTGTCGAATTCATTGATTAAAAGGAGTTAGCAGGTGGGCTGCAAGGGTAGTTCAGTGGTAGATTTCTTGCCTGCCATGTGGGAGACCTGGCTTTGATTCCCAGTCCATATACCTCCCAAGAGACAAAACAAAAATTCAACAAATGGTGCTGCAATAATGGGATATTCAAATGGAAGAATAATGAAATGTGACCCTGCCATATGGCATCCCAAAATAAAAAAACAAACAAAAAGAAGCTAGCAGGGTCAGGGAGACTCCGCATGTCATCATTTACCCACTTCAATTCTGAGGGTTTGAAGGAGGTCAGTGGGATCTCTAGTGGATCACTAGGAATAGCATACCTCTGTGCCCTGCTCTGGGGTGAAGAGAGGCAAGGTTACCTTTGTCTGGAAAGGCTGTGTAATTTTCAGCTGGGGCAGGGCTGTGAGTGCTGAATGCAGACCCCGTAACTCTCAAAGTAGTATCCGTCTGCATCAGCTCTGCCACTCAGGTGTGCAACTGTAGGAAACTAAGTGTGGACCCATACCCTAGTAAGCCTAACTATCTCTGGAATATTTAAGAATCTACAGCCAGTGGTTGCCTACAGGGATGAGGCTGGGATCTGGGTTTGGGAAACTTTTTGTCTTCTATTCCCCTTTTACTTCTTCTTCTTCTCTCTCCCTTTTTTATATATACAACAAAGTAGTTTATTTGTGATCAGTGTTTAAGACTCTATGTATCTTTCACAAATTTAACTTTACATAATCTGATACCTGTCTTAAAACTTAAACTTTGAACTGCTAGACTTTTTATTTCCTTAGAAAAGGAGGGCCAGTAGAAGTAATTTTACAGAAATGAGGTCCTGTTTCACAGAACTGGTTTCTTTTTTGTTTGTTTTCAAATTTTAGAGAACTAAGTTTGAATTTGTTAAAATAAAAAGTAGGAGAGATGTTCTCTACAAATAATTTTGATCAAGTATGTGTTCAAAGTAAGCAGGATAAAAAAGGCTTTCTTTTTTTAAAAAAAAATAACATTCTGTATTGTACTGCTCAATAGGAATTACCTTCCGTCATTGGCTAAAAGAATGAGTAGTGGGGAACAGGATATGGGAATTTCATAACGGGTAGCAGAACCATTGACTTGGGTGAACCATAGGGTGAACCATAGGCAGGAGCAGCTGTCCTATAACCATAAGTTGCTCCATAGCCTGGAGCTATGTAGTCAGGAGCAGCTGTGGGCCCAACAAAAGTGCCTTGTGTTAGAGTTCCTCTTCCTCTGTGCCAAACGGCTTGCACTGCTGCAGATACAGCTGTATTCACAACACTGTTTGCCTGAGGGATAATCTTTTTTATTATTTCTTGCCTTGGGTCCAGAAAACAATTTCTCTAGGGCAGCTAAGGCTGCACTTGCCTTTGCTACTTATTTGGACCTGCACCTCTGAATTTCTGTCCATCTACTTCCACCTCCATTACAAAGCATTTGTCGTGGCTTCCACCAGTCTCCAAGATGAGTTCACACTTAAGAGCTCTTTTTTTCTCATTAAGCTCCATTACAGGATTTTTGCTACTTGAGTGAGAATAGGGCCCGAGTTCTTACCTCTAAGGTCCTGGAGGTTTCAGTTGTAGAATTTCCAGTATTACTGCTTGAATTTGAAGATGCTGTTTCATTTTTGCCTTCATTATCTGACCTTTCATTGAAACTCATACATTCAATATCTGCCTCAAAGCCTGCAGTACCTTCACTGCTATGCTTTGCTGTTTTCTTGGATGGTCCTGAGGTTTCATATGTTGTGCCATCCATATCTATAGACATTGTGAAAACTGGGACATGAACAAGGCCAAATCTGATTCATTAGTGCGTTCATCAGGACTATCACTTTACTGTCCAGAATTTTCCTTACGTTTCATTTCATCTTCATATTGGGATCTTCATCATTCCCCAATCCATCTTCAAATGGCCTCTTGAGAGCTAAAGACCTAGCACCTTCTTTATCAGTAACTGACCAGGAATATTTCTGAAAAAGCTTACTGGATGGTTGGGAGTCCATTTCCGGAACTTAATAAATCTGGCCAAAGGCTGATAGTCTGAGTGCATGCTGTGCACTGTGGGTAATATCTTCTTTTTGCTGAATGGTCATATAGCTCAGAACACCTGTTAGGTCTTGCTCACAAGGACCATGAAGACGAAGACCCCCAGAAGTAGTATTCCAGATGCCAAACACTCCATTACTTGTCTCAAGGCCTCCCCACTGCTCAAAGGTCTATTACAAGTACCTACAGACTTTTCACATATAAGCTCTAGTGGCCATCCTTTTAACAGTGCCCATGTGGGAACTCTGTTGCACAAATCACGCAGAATGCCAGGACAACTACATGAAACCATTTGGCATATTGAAGCGACATTGAGGCATTCAGGCATTTCTGCCTGTCCAGTAAGTCCAGAGGATCTTTCATCGCAACATTTTCTCCATCTTTCTTCTCCAATTTGTCCCTAATTATAGGGGAAGTAAGTATCACCTTCAAAGTTGGCGTGGGTTCCTTTGTATGCTGAATTATAATAGATGGCTCACATACACATTGCTCCACTTGATATTTCTCTTCTGTGGGTTTCTGAATCTCAATAGGAAAATTATCTTTGATATTTCTGTGGGTTTGCCTTTGCACACTAAAACCAGTTCCAAGTCCATATCATCTTTTTTTTTTTTTTTTTTTTGCATGGGCAGGCTCTGGGAATCAAACCCAGGTCTCTGGCATGACAGGCAAGAATTCTGACACTGAACCACCGTTGCACCACCCCTCGTCCATATCATCTTTAATCAGCAAGCCTTTTGCAACCAGGCCAATCCTCATTACACCACACAATATTAAACCACCTTGATCCTTGGAATAGTTTCTACGGCCTCGTCTTTCTTCACCTCTCATCCTCTGTTTTTGCACCTTATTTGTATCATCCAACAATCTGAGATATATTTAGAGTACATTCAACAGTAGACACCATACTCTAAACAGCTTCAAGTTCCTCTGAAGATGGATAGATCATTGAATGTTTCGCCATAACGTGCTGATCATCATTGACAAAAGACTGAATAGATCACATGGTTTTCTATAGTATTTTAGTTTCTTTTTCCTATCCTTTCTCCTCTTTCTTGTTGTCTTCATTAGACACTGTTTTAAGAGACAGAATGTCTTAATTAGCCTGAGTCCCCTGACAGCTCAGCATTAATACGGCAAAGATGGTTGAAGACCTGTAATCTGGAATATACCCACGATGCTGCATTCTACCCATGCTGGGTTCCCACTCCTGCTCTACCACCACTGCCACCTCATCCACCCATCTCTGAGTCCTCAGCCCAGTGGTGGGAGCTGCAGCAGCTGCTTCCCTGGTGGTGCTGATGGCTTGGGGTTCTGCCTCAGTGGCAGCAACCCCCTTTTACTTCTTGAATTTTGAACCATGAGATATTGCTGGCTCATAGAATCACACATAGCAAAAAGGAGAGGAAGTGTATGGGATAATTTTCCAAACTATGGGTTGTGGGGCTGGATCTGGACTATGTTCACCTGACACCAAGCTCCAGGCTGAGCCAGAGACATTGGTAGCTTTTTCACCATGGCTAGCAACTCTCCAGCCCCCTTTGAGGGAAATGAAAACAATTACAGAATCCTGTAAAAAGGGACTAGAGGGCAAGAGATACCTCCAGTGGGCTCAAAAGACTCACTGAGGGTCAGGTCTCCAGCCTGTACCTTTGGCCCTGAAGTAGATGGTTAGATTCTCCCTGGAGGGAAAAATGATACTTCCATGAGGAGATCCACAGTGAGGGCAGTGGGTACTCCACCACTGTGGCTAAGCATCAGGGTGGTAAAATACAAAAAGGGGGGGGGGTCTATAAAACCAGAAACAAGGGATCAAAAATACCATAACTGGCAGATGCACAGTCAGTGAGTAAACCTTGGAGAATCTTATGAAAGACCTTAAGGACTGGAAAGAAAATTTAATAAGTTATGATTAAAATACCATTTTATATATCCACGTACCTATATTTGAATTGTTATCCTATATCCAAGTAATTTAAAACTACAATGCAAAAAAAAATTTCATATTAGTTTTTTGGAAACTATAGGGACCAAGTTTCAAATACCTAATAAGGTAATGAGTCTAAGCAATGCTATTAATGGGTACTTACATCACAAAAGTGACAACCAGAATTATGAGCTTGCTGGCAGAAAGAACACAATACTCCCATCAAGGATTCTTGCCAAAAAAAAGTATGAACTTGTATCTAATTGAGCCTCTAGATCTACATATTAATTTAGAGGAAATACAAGGGCAGAGGAAGATGTTAAATAACATCGTAAGGGTAAGATCAGTAAGGTCTAGGCTGTGGACACTCTATAAGAAAAAGAAACCAATTTCCTAATTGAATAAATTACAAAGCAAAAGAGAATCCTATTGTGCTGGTTTGAAAGTGTTACATACCCCAGAAAAGCCATGTTCTTCCAATCCAGTGAGTATGGACCTCCTGTGGATGGGACCTTCTGATTAGGTTGTTTCCATGGAGATGTGACCCCTCCTATTCAAGGTGGGTCTTAATCAGCCAAATGGAGACATTTGTAAGAGGGCAACATTTTGCAGAAAGCTCACATGGAAGTTTGGAGATGCAGAAGGAAAACGCCCCAGGAGATGCCAGAAGTTGAGGAAGACATTTGACACCAGAAGCCAGGAAAGGACAGCAGAGGTCACCATGTGCCTAATTATGTGACAAAGGAACACAGACGTCTTTCCTTCAAAAAATTATCCTCCTGTTGGTGCCTTAATTTGGACATTTTCATGGCTTCAGAATTAAACTTGTAATTTAATAAATCCCCTTTATAAATACCAAAATGCTGTAACAGCTTATAAATGGATAAGGGGAAGATTCTGGAAGAATTGTGATATGCTTGATAGAAAAGACCCAGACTACTTTGAAGAGACTGTTAGTTGAAATGTGGACTCTAAAGATACTTCTTGTGCTGGTTTGAAAGAATTTATGTACCCTAGAAAAGTCATGTTTTAATCCTAATCAATCTTGTTGGAGCAACAATTCTTCTAATCCCTATTCAGCAAATTAGGCTGGAAACTTGATTAGGTTATCTCCACAGAGATGAAACTTAATCAAATATAGGTATTAAGTTTGATTACATGGAGCCGTGTCTCCACCCATTCTTGATTAGTTTACTGTAATTCTATAAAAGGTATTTTGGAGAGAGTGTCTTTTGAGGATGAGGAGAGAGATGCAGAGCTACCACAGAAGGATGAGAGAACCACAGAGTCCACCAGCCAGCAATCTTTGGAGATGAAGAAGGAAAACACCTCCCAGAGAGCTTCATGAAGCAAGAGGCCTGGAGAGAAAGCTAGTAGATGCTGTCATGTGTCTTTCCAGCTGAGAGAGAAACCCTGAACTTCACTGGCCTTTCTTGAGTGATGCCTTGCTGGTGCCTTAATTTGGACATTTTTATATACTTGCTTTAATTGGGACATTTTCTTGGCCTTTGAACTGTAAATTTGCAACTTATTAAATTCCCCTTTTTAAAAGCTGTTCTGTTCCTGGTATATTGCATTCTGGCAGCCAGCAAACTAGAACACTGCTGATGAAGCCTTAGACAGAAATAATGAATGTGGTATTGCCACCTGGAAGAAAGGCAATCCTTGTTTGAAAGTGGTGGAGAATTTGGCAAAACTGAGTCCTGGTGTTGGATGGAAGATAGAATTTGAAAGCAATGAGCTTGGATATCTAGTTGAGGAAATTTCCAAGCTAAATGTGGAAACCATGGCCTGGCTTCTCCTTGCAGCCTATAGTAAAAGGCAACAGGAAAGGAATAACCTAACAGCTGAACTCTTGGGTACAAAGAAAGAAAAAAGGAAAGGAAACTGATAGTTTGGAAAATTTTGAGATTTTGGAAAATGACTCCCCAGTGGAGAGTGCCCCAAGTGAGAATTTAACCACGATGGAACTAGTCGGCCATTTCAGCACAAGCCAGGATTGGAAATGGAGTTATCCAGAAAGGATTTGTGGAAAATCCTATTGTCTGATGGTTGTGACCCCTGTATACTGCATGGAAAACTGACAGATTTGTTGCAGTATCTGTATAAACGGAACCACTGCCAGTCTCGACCAGAAGGGATAGAAAAAGGGCAGCTTGAAGGAAAATTGACTTCAAAGACAGAACCATGGATGCTAAGATCTAAAATCAGGAAATCTCAGGCCAGAAGAGAAGACCCACCTGCATATGGAGAGGGTAAGTCTGCCTTACAAGCAGAGGGCAAGCCTTCCACCTCTTTGTTCCAGAAAAGTGTTCCTGTCTCAGACCTCAGGGGGTAAGTCACATTCCCCAGGGATTAAGGAGAACCTGGCCACCACACTACTGTTTTGAAGGCACTGAGCACATGCCCTGAGACAGCAGAGTCCCAGTGCCACATAGATATTTGAGGAGGATAGGGGTCGAGAACAAGATAGTCTCCCCAATGTTGTAACCCTCATCCCAGTGTTTGGAGAAAACAGGGCCACTGGAAAGGGTGGGATTGCCACTCTCCCAAGCCCTGAGGATAAAACTTCATTCTAGAAATGACCCAGACTTTGAAATCTTATGGAGTATGTCCTACTGGTTTTTGGAAATGTTTGGTGATCCATTTTCCTTTCACATTCTTCCTGTGGAAATGGAAATGTTTATGCTATGACTGCCCCTCCTTTGATTATTGGAAGCAGATAACTTGTTCTGAGTTTCACAGGTCCACAGACAATTTTGCCTTAGGACAAAGCACACCTGCAATTGATTGGTGTGATTTTGTACTGTTTTTGACTTGATACTGTATTTGTATTGTTACTGAAATGATTTAAGGCTTTTGTGACATAGCGATGGAACGAATGTACGCTACATATGAAAGAACATGTTTTTGGGGGGTCCAGAGGGTGGAATGTGCTGGTTTGAAACTTAGAGCCATGTTCTTCCAATCTTGTAGTACCAACCTATTGTGGGTGGAACCTTTTGATTAGGTTGTTTCCATGGCGATGTGACCCTGCCCACTCAAAGTGGGTCTTAATCAGCTTACTGGAGTCCTTTAAGGAGGAAACACTTGGGAGAAAACTCAGACACAGATGTTTGGAGTTGCAGAAAGAAAATGCCCCAGGAGACACCAAAAGCTGAGAGAGCTACTTGAAACCTGAAGCTGTGCAGGATAGCAGACATCGCCATGTGCCTTCCCATGTTGAGAAAGGAACCTGGATGCCAACTTCTTTCCTCCAAGAACATACACTCCTGTTGGTGCCTTAATTTGGGCATTTTCACAGCCTTAGAATTGTAACTTGTAACTTAATAAATCCCCTTTATAAAAGCCAATCCAATTAGAGCCTTATAATACAGAATACAGGGGACTGAGAGATACATTGAAGCTAGAGATGGGTGAATAGTTAGCTAATGAGGTTGAACTCAAATGTAAGGGACTAGCTAGAAGTGAAGGCGGTTCACTAGTGAGTTTATAAGTAATATTACCATATTGAAGGGGAACATGATTGAAAAGAGTTAAATAGACCTATGTGTCCCACTGATTAACACTAGAAATATACATAAGTTCTTGCATGAACTACTTCAAAGGTATGATTTTTCTACAAAGAGTATTTAAGTTCAGGATACGGGGGGAAACTGCTATTGCATGCTCTGGACTATGTTTAACAGGAAAACATCAGTAGTACCACAGCAACAGCAGGGTAAATAATGGAGTGGGGGGAGGGACAACATTTAAGGAGAGGTTTAGATTTCCTCCTTGGTGTGAGTGTGTTTGTTATCTTTCTCTTGGGAACCATGAAATTATCTACAATTGAGTGTTGATGGACTATGGACTTTGGGCATTATACATGACACCTAATGAATGCAGGTGGCTGAAGGAGGCACTGAGAAGTAGATTGGAGAATGATGCTGAATACTGTATGACTGAATATTGTGCTGTTACAAAAAGGAACGAAGTTGTGAGGCATGCAACATTGTGAATGAAGCTGTGGGACATTTGGTAAGGCAAAATAAGCCAGAAACAAAAGAGCAATTACTGTATGCTCTCATTTAGAAAATACTTATAAGAAAACAGGGGCCTAGATTGTTATCTTTTATAGCAGCCAAATTTAGTCCTGAGTGGTAATTATTATTTCTGGATTTTGAAAGGCTGTTTTATGTATATATAACCTGGTATTTAGAAATAAGAACAGAGTCGGAATTGAAGTAATTCAGAAAACAAGGGTAAGGAAGACATTGTCTATGTTTTAGAACGTCACCTACTCTTTGAGACTAAGGAAGAAAGGTTTATTTTGTCCAGAACCAAAATTATTTGTAGCACATAATCAAACTCAACCTGTGTGGATAGCTCATTTAAATAAGCATAACACAGGGAGCCCAGAATGAGAATGAGGGCCTTTAATCGTGTATAGCTTAATGTAATGCCTGGATATATCCTAAAATATATTAAGCAGGTAATCAAAAAATACTGGCAAAGTCCCTTGAAGGATGGAAGAAAAAATATGGAATTATTAAACTTATCATCAGGGGAAATCCCTGATACTGTGTCAAACACTAGGGACACCCAAATCAATAGGCCAAGCCCTTGATCTTTAGCCTTGCTCTTGTGAAGCTTATGTAGGTGGCAGAGATGCTTAGCCTACCTATAGACATGCCTAAGAGTTACTTCTAGAGGACCTCTTTTACTGCTCAGATATGGCCTCACTCTATAAGCTCAACTCTGCAAGGGACATCATTGCCTTCACCCCTATGTGGGGACATGATGTCCAGGGGTAAAAGTCTCCCTGGAGGAGTGGGAGATGAGTCCCAGAGATGAGTCCAGCCCTGGCACTGTGGGATCAACAATGCCATTCTGACCAAAAGGGAGAGAGAAGCAGTGTAACAAATAAGGTATCAGTGGCTGACAGAATACAAATAGAGTGGAGAGGCTACTCTGGAGGTCACTTTGACGCATGCTTCAGTTAGACGTTGCTACCTGTCATAACTTGTCAAACCCCAACCAAAACCATTCCAGCCAATCCTAAGGAACACCTAGGGCAATATATGATTCTGCAAAGGTTCCATGTACTAGGGTAACTTTCCAGACACCTACAACCTCCAGATGGGTCCCTGGACCAGAGGGGCCAGCCTCTCTAGAACATCACCTAATTCCATCTTCCTATCCCATATTATTGAAAGCTACTTCCAACATGAAAAAGAACCCCTAAAGAGTGGGAGAAAGATCAAAGTTGATGGTGGAGTTATACAGAGAAGGCAGGCCTTTAACAAACGAGAATGACTGCTGAATCTTTAAATTGCTATTTCTTTTAGTCTCCAGTATCTTAAAGCAGCTAGAAGTAAAAACCTAAATGGGGGAATTGTAACCCATACCAAACTCTGAAATCTGTTCTACAACTAACTGTTGTGCTGTGCTTTGAAATTTATTGTTTTGTATATATGTTATTTTTCACAAAAAAAAAAGAAAAAAAAGTTGACTGTGATGATAAAAAATACATATATTCCTTCTAGCCTCCAATGTCCTGCAGCAGCTAGGAGGAAAAATCTGAGATGATATGATAGCCCATGACAAACTCTGGATTCTGTCACATAACTACTTGGAGAGTGCTTTGAAAACTATTGCTTTTTTCTTTCTTAGCTTTGTATATATGTTATATTATACACTTTAAAAAGTTAAAAAAAAAAAAAGCCAATCCATTTCTGTATATTTCATTACAGCACTTTAGCAAACCGAAACACCTATAAACCAAGAGACAGGATTTTACATAAATGCTGATAGTACCACTATTTAAAAGAGTAAAAAAGGGAAACCAACCCTAATTCCAACTGGTGAATGGATAAAATGTTGTATATCCTTACTAAGGAATATTTGTCATAAAAAGAAATGAGGCACATATTACGACTTGGATATGGAAGCAATTTTTAAAATAAGAATTGACTTGTCAATCATTTGCAATGGATCTAATGGGAAAACTGAACATTAACTGGGTATTTTTTTATTATTAATTAAAAAACTTAACAAAAGGACATTAAGATATCATTCCATTCTACATATACAATCAGTAATTCTTAATATTATCACATAGTTGCATATTCATCATTTCTTAGAACATTTGCATCGATTTAGAAAAAGAAATAAAACGATAATAGAGAAAAAAAGATTATACATACCATACCCCTTACCCCTTGCTTTCACTTATCATTAGCATTTCAAACTAAATTTAT